>CAEFZY010027012.1:0-86794 GCA_903066815.1 Brachyrhaphis roseni
TATATATATAATATAGAGCAGTAAATATGTAACCATTGATTAATACTACACACATTTTTTAAATTATTTTTAATAGAGGAATTTTATTATTGTAAATAAGAGTGCAAATTCAGATACATGGTTCAGTTCTGAGAGGGTTTTTGAGAAATTTAGCGTCTGTATATGTTTTGTTGTCAATCCACATCAGAATAGTTTTGCATTCTCATGCAACATTCACATAACTCTTTTTTTTTTTGGAATAGCAGGAGAATAATGACAAATTTAAGGTGCATGCTGTTCTTCCTCCTCCCGCCCTGCTGTTCTTTTGGCTCCAAATGAAGCGGTAAAAGGTCAGAGCATCCTTTGTTTCCTGCAGGTCATTACATTTTCTAATGACTTGGTCAGATTTTGCCCCAGTTTGATGCTGATAATCGTTTGTACTACTACTGTAGTATGCCTGTGCTTTTTCAGTTTTTTAATATTTGTAGCAGTACTATTGTTCTTGTATAAATATATATAATTGCAAGATTTGTTTTATATACATTTAGTTCTCAAATAGTGTGCGATAATCTGTATTAAATGCCTCTTTGATGACATGCTGATGGGTTTTATCTAAATCCTCTACATTAACAACGTTTTTGCAGTATTTGAAAAATAAAAGATCTGTTTTAATTTTAAGGCGGACTCTGTGTTGGCCTTAATCTGCATGCATCCCTTGTTCAGTTTGTATTGAAATATCTCTGAGATACTGTAGCCCCACCTGCTGTACAGGAGCTTACAATGTCCAAGCTATGTTTAAGTCAGAGTGAGGAGAAATGGAGGTTCCACGCTTCTGCTTCAGTGCTTTGTAATTATGCATGCAACTGGCACACTTCAAGTTATTTATACCATGGAGTGTGTTGCCCAACTGCCATGAATCTTCTGATTGGTGCTGCTGCTTTTCTAGGTCAGACTGTGGATCACAGGCATGCTCAAACACAAATATTCTCTTTCTCTCTCCCACACACAGCCAAATGCTTCCACTGGGGAAGGTGATGTGCGTTATTCGCCTGGTTGCTCCTCTTCCTCCCCAATCCAAATATAAACATGACTCACAGCAAGCAATGGCTCTTAACAGTGATTCAAGATGGCTACATACCTTCGGTGGTTCTTCAAGAAGTCTGACAGGTCCTCTTGCCCCCATCAGCAAGATAGTTTTTCTTCTCTCTGTGTCATTTACTTATTCATCCAGCAGCTCAGAGAGAATCCTAAGCTTAACAGCACTTTACTGCCCGTCAATGAACGGATGATCGCTGACATTGCTTGGGAATAATTTATAGGTAATAAAAGTGCCACCGCCAGCTGTTATGTGCTGTTCAACGACCCCTAGGGTGGCGATCAGGCTAGTGCTCATCTGGCAGCTGCAGAAGCAGGATGAATCTTGGTGTTACCCCATTGTATCTTTGCATTTATCCCTCATTCAATATTTTCTGCTCAAATGTTTAATTTTTGCAACAAAATACCCAATGACATCTAAGTAACTGAAGTTTGTTAAAAGCATTCTGAATTGGTAAGCACAATAAATCAGCCCAATTTAATGAATCTTTTTACATTGATGATTAACTGTAGATGACAATGCATCTTTTAATATTTGTGTTACATTTTCTAAATATCAAACATTCAGTTGAGCTCTTGAACTAACTTGATGTGATTCAGTAAAGTTTTCTTTTAGACCTTAAGCATCTTACCACCTGCACTGGTTTCCTGTGACTAGTCATCTATTTGTACTATTGATCTCAACTTTCTGTGAACTTTATTGAAGCTTGTTGGTCTGGCTACCAGCTTTGTCACAGTATTGATCATCTCAACCACCTGCAAGGTATCATTTTGGCTTTGAAGATTATTTTTCTTAGTTGTTGCTTCTCTATTGACATCATCTGTCATTATTTAGTGTAATAAATCTTCCTCCTTAAGCCTTTAAAATAGAAAAAGACACATGCATTTCATCTTTTCAGTGCTACAGGATCCGTTTCAGATCAAAATCAATTCCATTGACATAATATGTCCCAATATTCTGGCTACAATGCACTTTCTTTTTTCTTTCCAGGATTGGACACTAAAATTCAGCCGCCTGAAGGAACCGAGCCTTAAAATGTTCCCTGTCACTTTACATTTCCAGCCTTTTATTAACGTTGCACGGTGTAGAACAAGGAGCAAAATATAACAATTTCTGCTATTTACAGCAGAAATACCAGAATATACAACTGGGTTCATGATGCTGACCACCAACTTTTGGACCTGGTAACATTTTAATCTACTACCTAGTCAATGTATACATTTATCTTTAAAAAAGTACTACTAAAATGTAACTTGAGTAAGTACAACACAGTCCAATCATACTTATATTCTAGTTGAACCTAGATATCAGAAAGTGCTGTCAAGTCCAGGTTATTATTATAATCATATGATTATTTCCTTAAGGGACAAAAGCCATTTAAACTCACCTGATAACTGATTTTGCCACCCTTAGGGGCAACAATTCCCAGAAGCAATTTGAGGTCATGCCAAAGCAACTTTTTGTAACCACCTGTATGATTTGTCGATGCACTCTTGGAGTAATTTTGGCTGAGTCCATTGTTCTGTTTTATCTATTTGACCATAATGGCTCCAGCAGTGATTTCCCAAAGTCCTAAAGTTTTGCTACTCTTTCCAGATTGTAATCGGTGTCATTTGTTTTTGAATAGCTTTAGATCAGGGTATAATTGTTGCTTTTGGGAGATCTTTTAGATCTTCATTTTGCAAATAGTCTCTATGTTAGTGGTTTTTTGATTCTACATGTCAGGAAGGACTAGATAGCTTTTTTCCCTTAAGAAATAAAATCATATTTTAAAAAGCTTGTTTTATAAACTCAGGTTATTTTTGTCTAGTATTAAAATTTGCTTAATGGCCTGAAATATTTTAGTACCACTAATAAGCTAAAAAAAGAATAAACTTGTGGACAAATACATTTTGAGGCGATCCCATTAGCGATTCACAGCGTTTTTATATCTGCATGGAGAATGATGTTGAATTTGTCACTTTTTGTCCTAAAAATGAGTCCTTTTCACAAGTTTTGAAAGATAAACTTTGACCAAACATGATTGATTTAGAGTTGGAAAAGTAACAGATTTTCTTCTTTCATAATTGTATGCTTCGATTGCATCAGTTATACTTAAAGCTTACATCAAAAACAGAGTTATGTGAACAAATACATCAGTGTGCAGCTTGGTCAAGCTTTGACTTTTTATATTTTTTAAAACAAATACAAGATATGTATCCCACCATCGTGCTCTTGCTCTCAGATGACACCCTGTATATGCTAGGGGAAATGTCATCCGTCTGTAGCAAGCTTTATTTTTTTCACCGAAGCACTTCTAATTTGGAAAGCTACCAGCTCCAAGCTGGTCCCATATTTCACCAGCAAGGCATAGAGTTATTGATTGAGGAACCAACAGGCTCAGACAGTGGAGGGCACCTCTGTAGACCTGCCCACAACCCACTGGGAGCAAAGCAGTGGAGGACTGAGGCAATCCTGTTAGTGAGCTGGTGAGCAGCTGTTATCCCCTATTATTTCTCTGCTTATCTGTTCAAACGTATTCAGAGCTTTTCTTTCTTTTAGCAAAATTCTTTTGGATAAAGTCCCACTTTCCGTCTTGCATGCTTGAGTTTAACTAAACTGTCATTCTGTTGAAAATACAGCAAAAATACAGCTGCACAACAAAAAAGGGAGCAGACACTTCATAGGAAGTACACAAAAACCATAACACCAATGTCAAATTGAACAACAGTTTTGCAATGACAGGAACAAAGCAATATTTTCATGACCTGTTGTCAAGGTTTATGCTTTCGACAGCACAAAGACTGAAGAAATATCCAGTCTTCAGTGGCATACTTAAAACAGTGTGGTATAAAATGTTGCAAATTCAGTCTGCATTATCTTTTTTAAATTCATGGTATAACACTTTTTTTTTTTATCGATTCATGCCACCTTTGTCACATTCATCCATAGACATGCTCCAGCAGAAAATAGCAGCTCAATCCAGTGAGGACGAGCTGATATGATGCAATGGACCACCTTATGTAACACATATCTGGTGGAACTGGAGCAGAAAACCACGAAAACCAATAACTGGTGAGGGCTCCTCGCCTAAACGCTTGAAATAAAAAATCTACATGTACATCTGCAGAAAACGTAATCACAAAACATAATTATGCTTCTTTATGTTGGTTGGTTGAAATTTCATTAAGCACTAATTAGCAATCAATACATGATTTTCTGAGAGGGGTCTGTTATAGCACAGGTAATTGCTTCCTTTGATGTGCTGAAATGCAAATGGAATAGGATTGGTTCTTGAGTTGTAGACTGAAGCTGAGCACGGTGGCAGCAATAAGAGCTCTTTGTTTACCCGGCGTTGATAATGAATGCTGTGTGGCACTGGGAAATAACCGTCCTCATTTTGGCATTTCCTATGGACATCAAGGTCCAATTTGAAGGGGAAATAGGATATCCAGAAATGAATTAACCAACTAATTTTGATTATAAACACAACACAATGCAAAACTTGCTCCAAGTCAATATCTCCCTGCTAAATAACTTGGAGTCCCAATCAGAATTAAAAAAACTTTGAATACTAACACAAATAACTGTGAATTAGTAAAGTCTTAAATAACTTATTCACTAAATTTCCCTTATATCACTTTCTAGAATTGGTGCATTATCATATATCATTTGATATTTTTTGGTCCCTTAAAGGAGTCAAAAATCGAAACAGTTCATATTTTCTGACATGGTGTAAAGAGGGAGTGGTATTGATTTAATGTTCTAAGCTGCTTTGAGTAATGACTATAAGAGCTGTTTAAAAACACTTTTCCATACTGAATAGGCAACTGATTACAATCATGACAGAGGCACCGCTCTACCATACCATTTTTCAAGATTTGTTTATTTTTAAAATTGCTCAACAAATCCATAGGTCAAATTAGCATGTTATTTCTTGAAGAAAACACCAGGAGGGGTATTATGAATAAACCTCTTTTAAATATATATATATGCCTGAATTTTATTCTTCTGAAATCAAGATGGAGAACCTCCCCTATGACGACTGACATTACTGAACAGAGTCTCGCTGCCTTGTCTGCAGCCCTCTGCTCTGTTAATTATGAATAATGGACATGAGCAAGGGAGGGAGAGTCCCTTCTGGCAGTACAAAAAGACAACTGATTAAGTAGGGCCGGCTACGTCACAAAAGCAGAATGTTTTCAGACTGACTGACTTCTCTTTTCTCTTTAGAGTATTACTTCAATCCATCAGAAACAGCCACAGAGATTACATTAGTCTACCGTCCAAAACTAACCTATCCCATGAACGCCAATGGTTGAAAATCAGATTTTTCATTCAGTGACCCTGATCATTTGATGGGTCCCCACAGACTTGTTCTGTTCATACATTATGCATTCACTAAGACTGCACTAGCTTGTATTGTATCCCATTAATCTGTGACTGCATCCAGCTCCCCAGCTTCATCGTTTTGGTTCTTTTCAGAGACCTTACAAAAGAATTACTTGCTTAAAACTGCCTTAAACTTGAGACCTTTTCGTTCAGTTTGAACTGCCAGAGGATGTGCTTTGACTCCTTCATGAAAAAGAAGGGTTATAAAAGGCTAAAATAGCTGGAGATTCGGGATACAGAGTTTTCCATTGTGATGGGCCACTGGCAGAGACTGGATGCACCCTGCTGGCTTCACAGTCTCCTCAATTGGAAGTGGAAATAGTCTGTCACTTTGAACTGTTATTGTGCTTCAATGAATGCGGTAAACCCGACTGAATTTTTCTTGTAATCGCACTCATATAAGCACCATTCCTGTGTTCCTGCTGTGCCAATCAGCATCCCCACATGTTGGTGTTAGACTCTTAGTCAAAAGATTGGCTGTATTTTTAGGAGGGCTTTCTTTCTTTTGGGGGAAAAAATTTGCAGCCGTTAATTCTTGAAGAACCAATTACTGTGAACCCCTGCCTACTTGTGGCAAAAATCTGTATTTTCTGATTTTGCTGTGAAACGTAACTCAAAATTGCCTATTTTTGGAGTATTTTTGTCAACCATATATTAAATATTAAAGACAAAAACAGCATGGGAAGCTGAAATACCTAGGTGCAGTGCCACTTGACAAACTATTGGGTGGTGCTTACACAGCAGCCAAGGAGCACCATTCATTTTCCTTGGAGCTGATTAACCTGAGATAAGTAAAACCATAGATGTTCGCTTCTGCTGTAGTGCTTACATGGTTACCACTGTATATTTTGATGCATTTTAAGGTTCATTTGGTGCTTCAACTATTTAAATTGGTAGTTGTAAAAAATGTTTTGAGGGAATCTCAAGTATCCCCAACCTTAAAAATACTGGAGGTCCACTGTATGTTGTTTCTAGAAGTTCATTTTTTAAAATAAGCTCTGAAAAGTAACTTTTTGTTTTACATTTTTCCCTTTTTGTCTTGTGTTATCTGAGATCGACTTGCTCAGGAAGAAACAGAAATCCTTTTCCTCACCAGCTCATTCTGAGCATTCGCAGGCCGGTAGGGAAATCTATGTTTTCCTTTGTCCCAGGGTCACCTCACAGTGGAATATGCCCAGAACTCCTCAGAAAGAAAATGCCTCAGAGGCATCCTGATCACATGCCTGAACTACCTCAGTAGATTCATGTATGTAAGCACAGCAGTAGAGCAGGAGCTCTACTCCAAATTCATCACTGTGTGACGGCTGGATGATGCTTGTACCTTGCAGTCTGCTCTCCAGGTGAACGTGATTTTATGGCTCTCGTTATTTGAAACTGGATAGTCTTACTCACATTGCAGCCAGGCACTTGGTTCTTTTCACTGGCTTTATAGGATACCTAAGGTTGCCTATTTACAGGCAACTTCTTATTATTTTTAACAAATTGACACCATCATAACTTTTTAACTCGGCAATATCAGCATGCAGGGCAAATTGTAGTCATCATTCCTCTCCAAGTAGAGCTGCGGTTGCTGTGAGCTATTTAGGAGAAATGACCTTTCTACTAAATTACCTTTTTCTCTACCTTTTCTTCACCTAGTTCTTCAATTAATTAAAATGATGTACTGTTGGATGATGGAAAATTTTAACCATAGTTCTAAAATCTTTATAACTCAAGTCTATTTTTGAGTAGTCTTACAGAACACTGCAGACCAGAACATCCTGTCTACTTTGGAAACTATTATGGCAGCAACATCTAATAGAGATGTCTAATGTCATATTTAGGATCCTGGATCTGTTTTTCCTCATTCTTTCTATTTTTGCTTATGCCATAAAATCAAAATGTTGCTTGCCTTATGCTGTCTGCAGTGGTGAATTCTGTTTTTAATCCTTATCTGAAAAGCGTATTTACCTTTTTTGTCTGTGGAAAATGGTCAGTGCTTGCTGTTGGGAGCAAATCTCTTCAGAGGTTTACTGTATTGTCTACAGCAGGTCTAATTCAATTCATCCGTCCTTTGCTGCCTGCTGCATGTCCCAGTCAAACCACGCTCTCATCAAACAAACTTGATTAAAACAGTCTAATCTACGTGGCCACAAGATGACGCAGTTTGTGTGTCCAGATATAAAAGAGGACTTTTGTTTATCCAATTAGGTACTGACAGCAGGCCACAAACTTGCTTGTAGGACTCTCAGGGCCACAGACATTGACCTCAGTGACAGAACCACACTCTTAGTATCAGCTTAAAAAACATGTTGCTTCTTTAGTGTTCATGCTGGTACAACTTGTACGCTTCTGAAAGACGTACTATAGTAAATGTTATGATAACAGCCTACTTGATACAGCAGAAATTTTGCTAGTTACAAGGTTGAAAATGTTCCAAGAATCAAGTTTTATTTATAAAACACTCAGAGTGAAAGGTTACATTTTTTCAAAGTTAAAATTAAAATCTCCAAGTTAAATTTTTTGTGGGGGAGTGATCCAGTTACTAAAAAATCCATGCATCCCCAAAGGCTCTGTTTCAACTCCTCTGAAATTTGGAGTAATATAACTAAATTTTCTTCTGGTATGTCTAGTGATGCCTTGAAGCAGGCAAAGAAGACAGTTGGCAGTTAAGAATATTGACATGTAAGGTGATTATACAAATACAGAAAATACAGACATTTTCAAAGTAAAAGTAGGAATTTCCTTCAATTTGCTGTCACTTTTGCACCACAGTGATTTCTCCAGTCGTCGAAAGTCTGGCAGTCGTCTTCTGCTAGAAATATCACATTCAATACCAAATATGCATGAAGCGTAAACAAAACATTCTGTCTCAAGTTGACTTAACCTCCAAATTGACTTTTGATAACAAATTAGCAACAGAAAACGGACATCTGCGGAAAAGTAAGATAAGAGTTAAGACTAGGCATCTGGACATTGTTAAAATTATTCATTATTGCTATAAGGAGTTTAAATCTTAACAGGTCATTGACATCCTGTATCTACATTGCTTTGTAAGTCGTTCTTAAAGAATGTAACAATAAATTTTCAGATAATGTTTAACCAGCTTTTGCATGTACTAAATGTAAGAAGAAGATAGGAAATCATTGTTGGCCGTGAAATTACATGGGAACCAAATATCATTTGGGCTCATCATGTGGGCCACATCAAAGATACTCAAAAACAGAAACTGTGTAGGATGAAAACAAAATTAGCTGTTTTCTCCTCATTCTCACTGTTGACGACTGAACCTACCCACCACTAAACCAGAAACTAATGAACTGGATCTGGATGTACCGTGCACATGTCTGAAAGGACAGAGGTAACGTTTAAACAAGTAGTTTTTCTTTTTCTTTTGTTCATAATTAAAATAACAAAGCCTCTCTGGAAGGGCAGTTTATTTAAATAAGGTCTGGTGTGCATGGACTTAGTGTCACAGAGAGCAATTTTTGCTTATTATAAGCTCACAATTGTCTGTTTCCGTTTGTCCGTAATGAAATGGCTGAGAGAGAGAGACAGTCGCAGTTATCTAAATGACCAATAAGGCAATTTTTGTTCAAGGTAATACCCTCTTTATTCTTCTTTCTTATTATTCCCACTCCCTTTTTTTGTCTGTTAACTTATCTTGCATGTTTAAGTTATTGCACTTGTCACATCATATCTTGACACATCCGGCAATTATAATGGAGTCTGATGGAAGAAAATATTTTGAGAAAACTAAAACTCTAGCTGTAAAAGGATGGACATATTTTAAATCCAGTGAGTGATGGTTCTTTTTATAAAACCCCCTGATTTTCTGCAACACAATGGAGGAAATTCATCAAAAGGCACAAGGAGGCTTTCAGCTTGATGCTAGTTGCAAGAATACAATACAGCAACAGTAAAAAGCATGATTTTATGCTTTTTTTACAGCTGGAAAAATATTATTTTTAAATAGATGGTAATATTTGCAAAATGTTGTATTACGACAAAATCTTTAAAATTGTATAATTTAGTATCAGATTGTTACATGCAACATTGCAGATGCTTAGTCCTCAACTGTCCTGGGATTGGTATAATTGCCTCTTAGCTGAAGTCTAACTTTGGGTTCCTACATCCCGACTCTCCTTGACTCAGTGGTTCACGCTAACGAGTGTTTCCAGGCAACCATTAAAACTGAGCTGGTAAAATCAGTGCTGGCAAAAAAAAAAGAAGAAGAAAAAAACCCCTGCTGCTTAGTGAGATCTTTTTCTTTTCTTCCCAACTTGCTATTCATATGCCATCTGTGTGCGACAACAGTGCCTGTTTTCACATTAACATCATAGAGGTGGCTCTCTTCTGCCAAGATTTAATTAAGTTGTGCTCTTAATTAGCCACCATCTTGAAGCCATGTCTTCAGTAACATGGGTGATGGGGAGGAAGCAGGAGAATTTCTTTTTTTAGTTTTATCTCTAGGCCCAGTTGTTTTAATATTATGTGCTGATGTAGAGGTGCACCTCAATAGGTTTAAAATGTATTGAAAGTTTATTAATTTGGCCATATTGATACAAAGTTAGTCATTGAGACCCTGGAGTCAGGAATGTTCATTATGATCGATGGAAGAGATGGTTTGACCTTCCTCGTTCTAATTCTTTGCTCTTTAGTCCTATTCTGCATCCATTTAATCAACTACTCCATGTTGTAAAAATAATACCTTGTTGCCACGGTTACACACCAAAGAGACAAACATTTTTTGCAGGTAACACAATTATGACACCTCTGGTTCTGGGATTGTAGCCTTTGTGCACAATGCATGTGTGTAGTAGCTCTTGATGTACTGATTAGCATTGATTCCAGTCAATGCTGTGGTTTTCCCTGTTGCTTGTGGCCTTTCTCTACCAGTTTTTCCTTCCACTAAACTTTTCACATGTGGATTACTCTTCTGGTGGTGTTGGTATTGGGGGGTGTAAGGTTAGCAATCCAGCATTTCTGTATTTTAAATCCCTTTTTTCAGTTTGGTGTAGTATTCCACTTCTCTGAGAATTTACTTTTTGAATTGACTTACTAAAATAAATGAACTTTCCATTGAAAGTGTAGATCAGTGAAACACATCTGTAACATTACAAAACCTTGATGTTATATCTTCGCTCCTGTCAGGTGGTTTGGTATTCCCATGCTAGATTGAAGCAAATATTTGAATATGTTGGCCATGTAATGCTGCCAAGTCCAGATTATTGCCAAAATTAAACATTTGAAATTGTTGAAAACAATCCCATGATGGATTAAATGGTTTCCAGAGAGACTTGTTGTGGCAAATGAGCCAAATACAACTCAAATTAGCATCAGCAGCAAATAATCCACATTCGTTTTGCACCTGTTGAAGCCAAATAATGCAATTTGATTGCATCATTATCCAGAGTGCAGCATCTGAGTGCTATCATTCAGTGTGATTGTGTTACAATGAGAGAATTGAGTCTTGAGCAGACAAAATCAGAAAGGAGGGGAAACTGTAAGAGATTTAGATTTACTTTTCAGATTGGCTCATCTTCTGTGAACGTATTTCTCAGTGGTCGTTAAACTTGATATGTGGACAGATGTATACAAAAACCTTTAATAAATATGTGTATAAGTCGTCAAATAGCTTATTGCAGTAGCATAATCTCAGCGATAAAACTTGTCTATGTTGAGGGGAGAGGATCAAATAACTCGTTACCAGAGCTTTGCAGAGCTCAATGATGTTGGACTTTTTCTGACTGAATACATTTAGTTAAATTAAAGTTGAAGATTTTTCAGTGTGACATCTTGCCACTCCAATAAACTATAGTTTTTAATCTTTTTTTGGTTTTTTTTGACAAGTAAGGTTTTGGATTGTGAGCAATATTCTACACAAGATTTTTTTTTCCACATTTCAACGTCCACTTAACGAGTGGGTCAGATGCCTCAGCAAAATGCAACAGAGTTTTTTTTTTAAATTATTATTATTTATTATTAGACGTTGATTAAACAAACCCTGGGATCGAAGTTGAGCAAACTCTGTAAACTCATTAAAATTCAAGGGCAAAGCACAGGAGAGGGCAGGCTTAGCAAACGCTGTGTCATCATCATGCAGAGAGACCATCTGAATGTTATTCTGCCGTCTGATTTGAGTGCCAGTTTCAAGGGCGTTCTGCTTTACCCAGGCAATTATTGAGGTAGTTTGAGGCTCCAAGCTGAACCCAAACATTTCATTTATGCAAGATAAAGACATTTCAATTCATTTACTGAAACCTTAATAGGTTTACTTCATTTAGTCAGTATTGTGTGCTTGCATTTGTTCCATTCATCCAGGTTGTATTACGGTCATGATTAGGCAGGCTGTGGCTCCAAGGTAACAGCTATTTGCTTGCTCCTTTGCAGAGAAGCATCTTTAAAAGGAGGCACTTCAGTGCTTCCAAGTAAATCTAGCCCCTTCTGACCAATCAAAGATAGTTGAATCTAATATGAGGTTGCCTACATGTAGCTTTAAAGTTTTGTTAATTGACTGTTCCACCCACATACAGAGCAGATAACTGGAAAAGCCTTTTGTTTGTCTAAAGAGTAAAGGCATGTTCAAAAATCAACGGTACAACTGTTTTCTGACCTTCTTCTGTTCTTTCTACAAACATTTAGTCCAAATCTGTGAATGTGCTGCTTTGGTTTCGCCTGTTTCATATATTTCTGTCACATAATCATTTTCATTTTCACACTTTCAGTTTCGACTCTTGTATTTTCAGCTAAGTAAACAAGCAAAAATGCAGTTTATTACTATCTGTCATGCAGTTTAATCTGATGACAAAGAGACATCTCAGGCAGCATAATTAGCAGGCGCAGCATTACAGGCTTTCTCTCGCTCACACTTTTTGTATTTAATTTTTTTCCCCATTTGACTTCAGCATCTGCAGCAGCAAGATTATCGAATGTTTTGATGTCAACAGAGAAACGTTGACTGACAGGCCCGGCCAGACTGGAGCACCAGATCATATGGTAACTGACAGCAGAGACCCATTCTTTATCCTCTGCACAGAGTAAACAAGGCAAACAAAGAATTTAATTATTCTTTCCATCTCGGCAGAGTAGAACTGACTTTTAGGAGAGGATTTTGCTGGTCCATTTCTCAATTATCTTATTGTTAATGTTTAAATAGAGCTTGAATGCCAACACCTGGTGCAGAGATCATTCAAATTTCCTAAATTTAATAATCAGATAATGAAGACAAATTTTTCAGCAGGAGAAATTATGTACGCAATTGCCTCTAGGGGGCAGGCTTCTCAACATTTTCAGTCTAAAATCAAAAACATCCCTGCTACCTTCACAGAATATCAGTATTTAGCTTATTCAGATAGGTGAACTCAGTTTACTGTGTGCATATAAAGTTTGGCTGTTAGATGCAATGCCTTTATGCAATTTGGAGTAAAATCAAATTGCATTTCATTTTCTCCATCACAAAGAAACTTATTATTCTAGGCTGAATCTAACAAGTACAAACTTGCAATGCTGTCCTAAATATGAAATAGTGTAAACAACTGAGAAACAGGGGTGTACAAGACAGAGTCACACTACAGTCTCATTACATCCCACAAAATACAAGTGCCCCTGTGCAAAGGTTTGGCAGGCAGAAAGACTATTCATCTTTCTGCTATTTGCTAACAGCCTTGTTGCCACACTCCTGCCAAATTCTTCTGAGCCGAATTCAAGTGGGCCTCAAATCTGGCTGTAGTCGCGGCTGGCCGTCTGGAAGGCAGGATGAGTATGAAAGAGGGTCCATCCAGTCTTCATGCTGCATAAAGGTAGATATAAGACTGGGAAAATGATCAAGACTTCTTCGGAGTAATATCTCCATGCAGGATATTGGCTGTGTGTCCCTGCTGCCGAACAAAAAAGTCACTATTGTTCCCTAAACACTGGTCCTCCTGGCTTCTTATTAAATAGATGTGGCAATTTGATTGTCAATATGAGCCTGAAACTAATAATGTGTGTTTTTTTCTTATGAGACGGCAATCCCTTCTGTATAGCGGTATTGTAATGTTCCTCAGCGCTACACAGGAGAATATTAAGTTCCTTGGGTCTCTGCAGTATGATTGTAGAATAACAAATGTCAGAAGTATTCAGAAATCATTGATGCAGACTTTTTTTTTAAATCCAAGCAAACTTTATTTGACAGTACCCATTTTGCATAAGTATCAAATGGAGTTGGATAAAATGCAAAGGAATGTTGCCATGGAGTTTTCAGTGTTTTTTTAATATACTGTAACCTTTTAGAGAGCAGTTTTCAATAAACATGTAAAATAGCAATTTATATAATACTTAAAAAGTGTTAGAAGTAAGGTGAAATTTAAAAATACTCAACAGTTGGAACTCAATTACAAAACTTTTTGATGCATTTTAAAATTTCTACTCAACTGTGAAATGGAATATTTTTTAAATTTATTACAAAATCAACATCTGAAAGGTGTGCGGTGTGTCTGTCGTTGAATCCAATATGTTGGCTCATTTTTTTGTAAAACAGCTGAAGATGGATAAAAAGCATCCATGAGTATAAAATCTGTTCACAAATTCTCTCTCTCTTTTTTTTTTTTTTAACTAAGCCACTGTAACATCTGAATAGACTTTGATCTAAACCATTTGATTATAACTCTGGCTGCGCATTAGATGGCAATTTTCTAGCTGGAAGGTGAACATTTGTGTCATTTTCAAGCCTTTAATTGAAGAAATTGAAATAAATCAATTACCTTTTGCTTTAATTCATATACTTCTATGAGTTGGTGTATTAAATAAAGTCTCAGTAGAACAGATTACACAGCATGCACTACATTGCTTTTGAGATATCATCTTCATAATTTTTTCATCAGGTCAAACAAATACGTTTTGGATTCTTTTGTATTTTTAGAATTTTGTCAAATCTTGCTTTAAAAATGTGTAGTTTCAGCTAATATTAATAGTATCTGGAAGCAGTGGAACTGTTTTAAAGACTCCCAGAAGCTATATGCAGATATTGGAAGAACTGATAGGAAGACTGGGTCAACTTCACACACTCCCTTAGTGATTTAAGACAGAGTGGTTTCATAATAAACGGGCTAAGTAGGAAGTTTCATTGAAGTTTATCAGAGTTGCCTCTGGTCTGATGAGACAGAGCTCTCCAGAACCAGTGTGCAATGTCAAAAGACCATACTCTGCTCATTAACTGGCTAACCCCTTGAATGTCCAAGTGATGGGTCAATGATGCTGCATCTGCTGTGCTTGGCTTTGCATGCAGCGTTTCCTGAGTTTTAGCATTTTTTCAACATAATTAGTTCTCATAGTTAGGCAGTTTGTTGTCATTTGAAATGGAATTGGCGATTTGCTGTGTTGAGAACATGTCTTGCTTCCCTTGATTTACAAAAAGCAAGTGTCAGTACATCCTTAATTCATTTTTCTTACAAACATGGCGTTTTTTATAAGAAAATACACAGGCTTTTCAGCTTCTTATTACAAAGATGCATTGCTACAACACAGAATTAATGGACCACATTTTATGTGTGGTTGGAGTGAATTTATCTTTTTTTCTGTGAAGTGCCTTGAGTTGCCTTGCGATGTGAATTGGCCCTATGTAAACAAACAGAATTGAATTGAATAGCCAACTCCAGCTTGCTCTGTTAAGATGCTCTGTTGGAAAGGATGGCTTCATCTTGATCAATACATTTTACAGATTTTTGAATCTTGCTCAAATCAGCCAATTTTACTCATGAAACTTTAAATTGCTTTAAATGTGGTAGTGGATGAAAAATCAGTTTGCTGATTCTGTCATTGGCCTCAAAATGTCACTACTGGTAAACCTCTAGCTCCTCTGCTTATGTAACTTACCAAACTTGAAATGTCTGATCTTTTCTTCTTCATGCAGCCTTTGCAGCAAACACAGAATATGTGCATGTAGAGACGTTACCATTTTACATATTACTCTAGACCTGCTTAATAGCTTCTTGACAACATTCTTGACATTAATCTAAAGACGCGCTCTGACAGTGCCGTGGTAAAAATGTCTGTGCACTTCTTCTCAAGATTGAGAGGGTGAATGTTTGCTGTGGATATTACAGGCGAGGTGGCAAGATGGCTGAACTTATATCTTCAGTCAGAACAGCAGCTAAATTGTTAAAACATCTTCTTAAGAAACTCAGAAAAATAGTCATAAATGGAGCTGAATGGTTGGTTGTTAAATGGTGTGTTGGTCTGCAGCTTGCTATTGGTTTAGTGAAGTGCTAGAAATCTAATTAGATTTTAAATTAACCCTGAAAATGTATTTTTTCTTATTGGTCACCTCTGTTATTAGACTTTTGCGGGTTTCAGGAAACTTGTTTTAAGATATACTCATCTGTAGGACCCTTAGTTATTGTCACTTGTAGTTAAGAGTTTTTTTCTGGCCCCATTTCTAGGAAAACAAACGTCTTGAGGTCTTCGTCGCCCGGCTTATTGGGTGTCAATGACTGTCGGTGAGCCAGACTGGTATCCCCAGGCATTTGAAGTCTATTTTAAGAGTATGTGTCCCTGGAGGTAGACAGAGAGTTGTTTGTTTTTCAGGCCCACATGACTGTTACACATTCATGAAACACCTTTTCAGTAAAAGCACAGAGTTGGCTTTGAAAGCCCTCCTGCTGTCTGCTGGTAAATATCAGCTGCTAATTAGTGCCTGTTTATATCTTTCACGGCTTCATCTTTTGGAAGATAGCCGGCCCATTCTGGTACTGATTTTTCTGCCTTTTACCAATCGATGGACAGCACTGCTGCTGTCTTCTGTCTCTCTCACTCTCTCACGTCTCCATCTGGGGGTTTCTATCAAAGGAAAGATGGTGCTGGACATTACAGGGTTAAATTTTCATTTTCTGGTGAGAATTTTAGGATAACATTTGTGGGATAAAAAAAAAAAATGCCCATCTCTTTTTGTGCTTTGAGTGTTTTCATGAGGCACATAAATTTTTTTCCCACTTGACTTTTTTAAATATATTAATCAACCCACTAAAATTATGTGAGGTAAAATGCTCCAACTGATCTTTCACCCTCTGAAATTAGGGATTGCAAAAAAAATTCTCCTTGATGTTTCATTCAAAGTGAATTACTAATTTTCTCTGATTATCTGAAACTTTACTGAGACTTACAAGAAAGTGCTAAATTGTGTGAAAGTACATATGCTTATGCAAGATGAGTTTTTATCTTTGTATTTCTTTTGTAGAAATATATTTCTTTCTATAAAATAAATATCTCATTGCTGACTTTTCTGTTAATTGTAGATATTCTACATTTTCACTGGCACTGAAGGGTTTAATTAGTGGTTACCGCTGGTTAACTACTGTTAAAAAAGAACAGCTCCAGGCAGAAGGTGACTTTATTTAAAACTCTAGCTAATTGTGCGTAGCTAATGCTGGACATCTTAGTTAGGAACATACAGTGACAGTGGTAATTTGATTTTCAGCAGTAAAGCCTGCTGTCTGCATGGACTCATTTGACACATTGCCTAAAAACATTTCTTGAGCCACATGTGTATCGTCTTCTCTGTTAGACTCAGTGGAGCCTGGTTTCTCTGCTGTCAGGGTTTCTGGGTGTTTGTGATAATGACGCCTGTGTTTGTTTTTCAGTGGACATCCATCTGGAAAAGGAAGACTGAAAAATATTGCTCAGACTCAAGAACCTGTGAGTATGCGCTCAGATAACTCTTTATCAAATCTCATTATAGTCCATTTGTTAAACAACCCCAAATGGCATTTATTTAAATTTTGTATTATATAAAAAAAATGATAGAAAAGGTCTAATTATTTTTATTTGCACAATATGACATCTTACCCTCTGTTTCCCCATGACGCATGCACACAAAATCAATCAAATCGGTAGATCCTACAGGGAGTCAGGATGCTTGATGGCCTCTGGTCTCATTTGGGATGCAGACATTGTCCTGTTGCTTCCTTTAATGAGATCTGGAGGCGTGCAATCTAATATTCACCAGTGAGGCTCCAACATGGCCCCTGAGCCTGTAGCCAAGAAAACTGTGTGTTAATTCAATGGAGTGAAGTCAGCTGTGATCAGAGCGACTGAAGTGGCCATTCACTCCAGAGGCTGAGAGGCACTGACTTTGTTTGAAACACGATGCACAAATACTCTGCGGCTTTGTTTATGCCTCGCTTAGTAGGTTGGACTTTTGCATAAATATTTCAGTAAATATTATTCACAAAGAGCTGCTTTGGGCCTGAACAAGCGCAGGTGTGGGATCAAAGGTACGGCAAGTCTGGCTATGAATAACAAATACAAACATTTTCATGAGCGAGAGCTTCCCTTGAACTGACTCAAATACCAGTTTTTGTGAAATAGTGTGATATTGAAGCTATTATTTTCATTGTTTTATTGTTCTTTGAAAGTAATTGCAAAAGTGTGCATGCCGCTTGGTTTTCTTTTAAGCTTTTTCATTAAGTCATATCCATAAATGTGAAGGTTTTTATTGGGTGCATGCATATTCTGCCGTATCCCTCACCTCACATTAAAAGCTTGCTCATTATTAAAGCTGCTTCTATTATCAGAACTGCAACTGAAATATTGGTAAACCCTTGTGATAAGTAATCAAACAGAAAACTTGAACAATTTGTTCAATCAAACAACAGTACTGAAACTGTATTATGTATCCAGGGTGATAATTGGTCCACTTTTAGTGTGTTGGAATGCAGGATAAAGTCCTGCTGAGGTTGTCAGTGGGGCCTCAATTGCTTTGGGCTTTCTCATATGTGTGAAGATAAGCTTATTGTGGCGTTACCAAGATAAAGGGCTTTGCTAATGACGTTATCTCAATTTAACGTCCTCAATCTAAGTTGTTTAAAAAGATTCTTCTGTTATTCTCCAGTCTTTATGTTTAACTATCTTCAAAAGCATCAAAGTAGAAACAATAATAATCTCATGAAGTCTTGGTTTCTACTCATTTATAGGGTTGAACTGATAAGAGGGACATATTTTAGACTTCTTGGAACACTTTTGAAAGGTGCCAATATTACTAATTATTTCTGTGATATTTAGTAGCGAAACATCAATTTCTTTTATGCTGTTGATGATCCTTAAATCTGTCTCAGCTGTCAGCAGTGATTGATGGAGTTTGCACTTCCCACCTCCACTCAGCTGTGTTTTCTTCTGTTTACACCTCATACCTTATCTCGCTTCCAGAGATCTCTCAGCCTCCTTCCATTAGCAGACTTATTAATCATCCTTCATGGTATATGATTGAGTTAAAGCCCTTCTGCTGGTACGTTATTCAGAAATAGTGTTATGAAAAATGCTTATTCCCTAATAAATTCCTTCTGGTTTTGAATTTTTGTCACACTTCAATTTTTCAGATCATCATGCAAAATTTATCAAAGATAACTAGCATCCATTAAAAAAATCAGTCTTCACATGGTGAATAATTTACTAAACAGGAACAAAATCTGTTAAAACGGAGTGAAAAAGTTATCTATTTAAAAACATGTTATACCTCTGCAACAGCAACTGCCATCAAGCACATGCGATAACTGGCAATATCTTTGGAGCGCTGGTTCTGAAGAAGCAAGCAGTCCCAGAGCATAACACTACCACCACCATGTATGATTGCTTAAATTATTATCTGAAATGCTGTTTGTTTTACCAGATGCATTTGCACATAAACCACTCAAAGCTTTCAACTTTTGTCTCAGCAGTCCACAAAGTATTTTTCCAGTAGTCTTGATAATCATACAAATGTTTTTTTTGGCAAATTGTAGATTAGTTTTTCTGCTTTTTTTTTTGGTCAGCAGCATTTATTGCCTTGAGACACTCCCCAGTCTTTCTTTATTTTTGTTGATTCATGATATTTAGATATTATTCTTGGTTATTTTGTAACTTCCTCGATGAGACATTGATGTGCTCTTTGTATAATTTTAGAAATCTGCCAACTACTGGGAAGGTTTTCTAACTCTGCATGTTTTCTTTCTTTGTGGGTAATGGCTCTCAAGGCCATGTTTAAGGTCTGACGTCTTAAAACATGGCTTTGTAATGCTTTTCAGATTTATAGATGTCACTGCTCTTCTGAATTTTTTAGATCAAGGCGCTGTGTGTTGCTTTTGGAGCTCCTTTAGCGTACTTCATGTTGGTAGTCAGGTTCTGTTTAGGTGATTTCTTGATTCTCTATGTTGGGAGGTGATCAGGGCCAGGTTTTCTGATGAAACTGAACCAAAAATGTGGGCGATATCTAAAGTATGAGTTAGAAAGCGGGAGAGTATATTGTTTTGTTTCTTTTAGAATCAGGCCGGGTTGATTTAGATAGCTTTCCCTTTTATTAAAGGATAATTTCATTTGAATTTTCATGTGGTTGCACTGATGCATGTACTAAATTATTAAAATATAAATGTTCTTCAACTTGTTCTTTACTGACATGGAAGCATTCATAAACATGGTCTGTTTTATTTTTCTTAACACCTCTATTTAGTAATTTGATGTTGTGGTGGTTAGAGATTTCCGGGATTTGTTGTGAAGTTCATATTACCTCATAAACCTGCTGATGCAGTTTTCATCAAACCCTCTTAACATGATAAAAACAGGGCTCAGACAAATAGCTGACCCATTTTGCAAATGCACATTACTTTTCTAAGCCATTAAGATGTTCCATGGAAAGTTGTATAATTGGTTGTAGGGGTTTTGCGGCTCTCTGATTTGTGTTTTACGGCTGTTAATGCATCCAGTTTTACCACATGCTGTTTACTAGTGAGAAAGTTTTCTAAACTGACAGATGGGTTGTAAACACTCCTGTTGTCTGGCTGCTGCATTCTTTGCTCTTTTTCTCTTTAGAAAACAGTTCCACAAAATACAACAATATGTACAACTTCAGCAATCATAATTTCATTCTTAATTACATTGTACTTACAGGCAGGGTTGTGATTAATTTACTGCACAAGGTAGTTCCTGCAGAAGCAGGTTAATATTTTAAATTCACTTATTGGTCAGATAAAAGCAATATTGTCACATTTAAAAAAACAACTTTCACTATATCCAAAATGATTCAGTTAAATATTTTAAGGAAAATACAGTATTACAACGAGAAAACAAAGTTTCCACATTGTGGTTGGACTTCAACCAACAACCAGAACAAAAAGCATTTACTTTTGAAAAAGATCCACAGATCTAATAAGAGCATATCAGTTATTACTTTTAGGTTTATAACATAAGTAATGATATCCTTTTATGACATTTTTATGAACAGTACATGGCATTTTTTTATATTTCTAAACAAACCTCCAAATAGTTCCAAAATAGTGAAATACACAATGTGGGCCCAAAAGATTTAAAAGCATGAAAAATGCCAAACTTGGGGTTGCAAGATCTCCTCCAGCTCTTCAGCATATGAGCAACCAGGCATCTGTAATTTCCCCTGATGATAATGGCAGAACCCAAACCCAGTCATGTGTGATAATGCTTTCGGCTTTTTCTGCTTTGAGGTGCATGTGTCCAACCTTCAACAAAATGCTTACAACCTTTTCAGTAGAGATTCTTCCTTTAAATGAATGAATGATGCACCCCGGGTGGTCGTGATACAAAAAAATATGTAAACTGCAAACTTTGCCTTTACTTAATCAAGATTAAATACGTTTATTGTTCTGTTTACTTTAGTTTTACATACTTCACTGTATCAAGTGATGACAAGGGGAGTCATATTCAATCAGAGGGAAACCACATTGCATTTTTACCATCTTCTTTGAAGGAGTTTGAACCACAGTAATGATTTGACCCCACACTTTAACTATTTATAGTATGTGAGCTTTTACATACATTTGCAGCCATGTGCCTTTTGATCTCATCTCATGAATTATTCCACACACTAAATGCTGTCATGTTAATTAGAAAACTCTTTACTGGTGGAGTTGTGCTTATAAAAGTAAATCTTAAAACATCAGTTGTTAAAATAAGCATAATTATAGCTTAACACAGTTGGATGCAAAAAGAATATTTTCAGTCCATATTTAATATTTTCTGCTCTGTTTTGGACCTTTCAGCCACATTCTCTTTCAGTGGTTACCTTTTCATTGTTGGTGCAAAATTAAGCTTTGTATTCAGCAATGTTTCCATTTCAGGAGGAGCAGACAGAATTACTCTTTCCCCATTTCATTCTCACTGAGCTGCTATTTCATTTCCTGCCTTGTTCATTAAATCAAATCGGCGCCTGTCATTTGATAATAGTGCAGTGACATCAGGCAGAGACAATTTTGTGTTACTCTAACAAAGCCTTGTGGTAATGAAAAACACTGCTCCTTAATTGATACATTTTAATTTACTTTCTGGAAAATATTTGTATACTTTTAAACATAAAATTTTTTAAATTTAAAACCCAAAATATATATACTTTGTATTTTAGGCTTCTATGAAAGTAATATGAACCATTTCTATGCATTTAAGTACAAGAACCAGAATGTTACAAGGTCAATGTTCAAGCACTCAACATGCCTCTGTTTGTTGTATATTATTATTAGTATATTTCTCCCACCTTGATATCCTAAACATCACCAAAAAGTTGCTCAAGAACATCCATTTGTCCATTCCTTATTTCAGCTTATCTTTGCAGGGAGGGTAGTTGTTTTCTGTCTTCATCTGTCATAGGACAAGAGATGGGATACACCCCGAACCGCTTACCTGTCCATCACAGGGTGACACAGAAGTAAAAACGATGCAAACACCCCGACTCATACCGATGATCAATGTAGCAGAACCTCTTTGCTTAAAACTAATGTTTCTTCTCAGTTTTTAAAGTAGAAGGAAGCCAAAGTTCCTGGGTAGCCATGCTTAAAATACATTTTTGAGAAGTGAAGTCTCCTGAGACTCACTGGAAAGAATCCTCAAATCAGTTTGTAGTTTTTGTGTAAAATATGACTAATTGTGTAAAAGTTCTTTAAGTAATCAATACGCCAAAGCAGGGAGAAAATATCATTTGCATTATAACATGCTTTTTTTATTATACTATTTCCAAATATAAAGTAACAAAATCCATACTAATAAATGCATAAAGAACCTACATTTGCAAGTGAGTGCCCTTTATGTTCCATTTATGTCATAGTGTGTGCTTAAAGCTGACACATAGTGTTCAGAAGCCGTCATATAGCAGTTCTTTTCTCTGTGGGTGAAATTTCATGATCCTCACATTGCGAGAGCATAAAGTCCCTCCTGGATAAGCTGAAGAGAAGACAACACATGAGGGAGGAAGGTCTGCTATGTTCAAAATGGCCACAGGGACGCCATTTCCCACAGAGCTCCAATTCCCCTGGCTCTGCAGTGCCAGTCTGTCCTTTGTGAGCCAAAGTGACTGAGACACATTGCGGTCACCATGGGCTGGAGGAGATATGACAAATACAAAAGCCAGACCCTGTTTGCTTCTTCCCACGAGAGAAGAATGTGCGGCTCATTGATACGGCAGGAGCTTAGCTGTCGAAGACTCTTCTGGTCTTCTTTAAGGGCTGTCAAGTTTGCCACTTAAGTTTTATATCTTTGGTCATAAAAGGCTTCATGCTTATGAATTGAAATCCATTTTAAACATCTGCTGCCTTTGGAGTGCAGCAAGTGTTACTCTGATTATTTTAAATACCATAAGTGGGAACATTGGAAGTTAATACAGATAAGCTGAGGATAATTTTAAGCTATTGTGTTTCAGGACGAAGAGACATTTTAGAGTAGATGAAATTTCCCAGGATATATTTTATGCACTTCACTTTATGCAATTCTAAATGGATTTTGAGCCAGAAGTAAACATATTACGTGTTTTAAACAGAAGACATTGTTCTGAATTTTAAGTCATATCTTTCTTTATGAATCATCTGCCTCAATTTTCTAAACATCTGTTTCAATGTCACAAAAATGAATCCGTGTGTGTTTTGTGGATTTGTTCTGGCTCAAACACATCCTTCTCAGTTTTCACCTTCAGATTTTTTTCTTCACTTTCTTTTCAAGTGTAGACAGGAGCAGAGAAGTGTCAGCATGGCAATGTGCTAAAAACTCCTAGTGTGCGTTAAATTGAAAGCTGGTTGTGTTGCGCCTTGAGTTTCTCTTCTACAAGTCATACTGACCAATCTAGATCCAAACCAAGCACACTAGGTGTTTGTTATTCATGAAACACATGCAGTAGGAGTTGGTGAACCCATTAAAAAGGCAATTTTTTGTGAGACATTGACCTAAAATATTGTTTTTTCTCACAGACATAAAGAAATGTCTTTAGTTTGAGTAAAAGAATAAATTATTTAGCTAATCAAGCCAATACAAATTATGGCAAAAAAGGAGGAAAGCATTGAGTTGTTAGTGCCTGTGTGTATCAGGAACTAATACACAAAGCTAACTTATATAAATGTAGTTTTACTCACCGCATGAAGATGCCAAAGGACAATGCTCACTTTAAAAATGCTACAATTCGAAACACGTTTGATAAGAGATATTTAAGAGGTTTTTGTATCATTGAGTAATAAAACTCCCCTTATGAATAACTAATAAGCAGTTCAGAAACTAGTTAAAGTCCTGAAAACACTTCATAAATCATCAACATTTAAAGGGCATTAGTGGAGTTAAGTGACCTGTGCATCTTAATAATTTTTAGTAGAAGGTATAAGAATATTTCATACCAGCTATGTGAACAAGATTTAACTACAATGTCTTCTAGAAACAGTACAATTGCAATGTTCATCAGCTCTAACTTGGCCTGGGATATTTTACTAGTATTTATGTGACATGCCACTGGAAATATTTGGTTCATAACAAAGTTCTACTCACATAGTTTTAGAATTGCAAAAAAACACTTTGGTGCTCCATAGTCCTCTCTATAAAGATTATAGGAGTAAATGACTGAACATTTGAACACAGTTTGAGATTCCTCTACGGAGAGTTGCATCTCGTGCGGATTTACGTATGAAAAACACAGTAATGTGTCCAAAGAAAAGTGTGATTTGTTTTTAATGCTAAACCTAAAGCTTAGAAAATATTGGCATCTTCCTGTTTTACAAAGAATGACAACCAAAATTTAATTACTGCAGAGATTTATCCTTCTCTTTTTTCTGTCTTCAAGGAGATTTGAATTGAACTGAACAGATTGATGGGCCTTTTCGAGGGCAATTTAGTTTCTTCTCATCGTCTCTGCAGTCCATGACCGTTTTTGTACTTCAGCTCTGTAATGAGGAGCGCAGAGGCTAACCTAATTGTGGTAAACTGTGTATTTAGCAAACTTAATCTGGCAGAGTAATATTTAAACAAACCGTGGGGGTGAACTCAGTCACGCTGATGATGGTTGCTCAGCTCATGACATGGCTCAGCATAGGTTGTGGTTGAAAATACTCTGAACGATTAGTGAGACGAAGGTGAAGTTGTCATTGACTGGCTGTCAGAATCTGACATGGATTTGCAATTTCAACTGTAATTTCATCCCAGTCTTTAAAGGATATTCTCTTCTGTTCAGGTCTCACATGGTCCTTTAATGCTCCTGTTCTTCTCTAATTGTGCATTGATTTGTTAAAGATGCATAATTGCTTAATTACTGTGGTCTTTTGCTAAGTGGTCCTGCTGGCAGTTTTGGTCCTGGATTCTGAGACAGTGATTTGCACTTTGTGCCTATTAGTTTCTAAGGAATCAATTATTTGCTAATCAAGAAAAAAAAAATTGTAGAACACAAAACAACATTCTTGTTTTGTAGGAATCGACATACCCTGAATAAAAAGTTGAATAAAAGTACAAACTAATCTTTCTGTTGCTGTAAGATCAGTTTTTACTGAGAAAATGTAACCATTTAAAAAACAGGACTTATACAAGCTTAAATTCTTTGTGGCACTTAAAGTCTAAGATATTAATTATTTAAAATATTCTGAATTACACAATGCTTAATGATTGCTTTTGACTTGGTAATTGGTAGGAATGTTGATTCTGTATATTTAAATAATATTTAGTATAAAATCCAAAGTTAATACACAAAGCGAAATTATTCCTACTGTAGCTAAACTAACATATTCATTATTACTCAGTTGTTTTGATTTTGACTCGTACACCTAAGTAATAAAATAACTGGCCAAAGAAAAAAATGTATTTAATTTATTTTTGCAATAAAATGAGTTAGCTTAAAATGTGGCTTCTTTTATGTCATGATTAAAAATGTTATTTTCAAAATCTGTTTGTTTTGTTTATTACAATTAAGCCTTCTGACTGCATATTCTCATTAATAGTTGCTCTATTTCTCTGACTTTATCCAAGTCGTCTGTGTTCAAAGAATGGCAGTAAGTTGTCCCGACACTTTTCTTTCATAGCAATTGAGGTGAAGTGTTGTTTGCTCCACCCTCAGCTCAGCACATTTACAAATTCTGTTTAGTTAGTGTGCAAACTGGTCATGTGCACTGCGTCAAACTTGGTGTGTTTCTAAGCAACAAAACACCTCCTAAGATTGCTGTTATTTCTGAAAACTACGTCAAGATTTTCACACTTCCAAGAATATGTTCTCTGCTCTGAGGCTGCTTCATTAGACCGACAAGCAGTAAAATAATTCACTTTATACATTTTAGTGAAAAATAAGAAAAGAAATTCTTTAAATCCTACTTTGAGCTTAAAAGAATTTAGTTGTCATCATGAAATAAACAAAACATCCATAAATACAGGGAAATAAACTGTTCAAACACATAAAATGTGTTAAAAATTACGGCAAAATGTCATTTTGAGAATAAACATAAAATATTGAAAACTTTTGAAATGGGTAGCATCACAAGTGTTTTTAGTTTTTTTAGTTTTTGTTTAATTTTTAACTGTAATCTTGCTGAGATTCACATATTGATTACCAAAGCTTCTTTCAAAACAACCACTCAGTTACTGCTTTGAACCAGGAAAGTGATTGAAAGAACCGTTTTCCCTGTTAAAGGCAAGCAAGAAGAGCTGGAGTCAATAGACGATTTCAGTCCTGGAGTCAAGCTTTTTCGTAGGCCTGGAGCAGCTTTGATCATCAGGACCAAGCTGGAGAGGTGCATTAAGACCACTCTCTTTTGTCATTTTAATTTATTAGGCTTCATTTTGAGGCTGAAGATGAAAAGTCTGACTCATTTGCATTTGTGCATTGTCAGAGCAGAAGTAAGAATGTTTTCAGATATACAAATGAACCTGTTTTGAAGATGATAGGAAGCAACAAATAAAAAAGGGCATGGATAATATTCCATTGATAATTATTGACACCCTTCAAATTAATTAAAAGCTCTTTCTCAATTACAAATTTGGGAGTCTCACATCTCTTAAAAAGAAATTGAAGAGCACAATCTAAAGACACTAGATAAGAAACCTCTAAATTAGATCCAGTTTCATGTTTATTTTTGATTTGACTCTATTTCTGTTTTCTGAACCATTTCTGTGATGATTTGACCATATTTTGGTTTATTGTCCTGCTGAAAGCCTTCAAGAATTAAGGCTTGACCAATATCAAGCAAATGTTCGATATTGGTCAATCAAACATTTTTTGGTTGATTAAACACTTATTTTGGTCAGATCTCTCCTTAGAGAACATTTGATTGTGCAAAAGGTAAAAAAGACATTGAATGGTTGGACATGTGCATTCAAAAATGCAAAAGACCATGTTAGGTTTGCCTGTAAAAATCATAGTGCATATACATCCTGAAATTTCACAAGTAAGCTAAAAATTCCTAACTTTTTGGGTAAAAATAATAAACACAACTGGAGCGTTTGATGAAAATCTTAATTATGTTACCATCTAACCAAATGATTCCAGTTCAGGTCTGCGTAGACTTTACCAAACATTTACTTCTGTCATTTCCAGAATTTATGTTGAAAGTTATTTTACTCTCTTAATAATATACTCAACTTAAATGTGTTATTTTTCTACAATTTTCTGAAGCAGCAGATTAAATTTCTGCAGTCAAGGATAAATTTGTTTTAAGGCTTTTTTTAAACTTTTAAAAAGGGAACAAATAATTCTGAAGGATTTTATAATCGACTGTCAACTATCTTACATGTTTTTCAAATAACCTTTGAATTTTACAGTTGTTAAAAAAACAGTTAACTTGTGACCTTTATCTTTCTAAAAGAAAGTCTTATGGAAATTGATTGTTGTCTGGGATTATTTTCTCTATTGCAAAAAAGGACATTCTATCATAGCTTTTATTGTGTCATATAAGCTTGCTGAGGTTGATTACATGAACCACAAGCCTATGCAATGCGATAATACTTTTTGATTGCTGACGCATGGAAATGGGAGATAGGATATAAATGCTGGGCTTGTTTCTGTTTGGAAGGTTTTGTTGTTTCAAATGCAGCTATCATGGCTTCTCTGTTTTCCTTATTTGTCTTGAAAACACTAGAATAGCACAAAAACTAAAAGTTTATTTTAGTAATTAGATAAATTTATGGGGGTGGACGATGAATACCCAATACCCGTTTGGCCAAGTTTAGTTTTTCCAATATCTCAACATAAAAACAGTCCATAAAGTTCCTCCACATGCACATACACACCCACATTTACATTTCCCTGTGATAAGCCTGAGTAGCCTAACATGACTTACTGGCAAAGCCCTCTTGGAATCCCCTTCCAATCATGTTTGATTCAGGCTTTTTGAGTAAGGTGACAACAAATCAACTCAAACTTTGATCTCTATTGATTTCCCCTATATCTGTTTTGTGATTTCTGCTCAGAGTGTTAAAAGATCCCCAGACATGCATATAAATAACCATATCATCAGCTAAGCTGGCTCTAAGAGTTTTGCCGTCTCGTAGATGGATATAACATTGTGGCAGTGACGGAGGACGAGCTGGGAATCAGTCATCCTTAGTTGAGATACAGGCCACTCTCAAATGGAAGTCTGCCAACCGAGCACACAGCCGCATCACTTTTTTTCACTCTGGAAATTACACAGAAGACCAAACACACATCATCTTATCACAAAATCCATTCTGTCCTATGAACTGTGCATATCGAGATGTTACAATGGAACAAAATAACATGAACTGGTTGAACTGATGATGATGTAGTTTTATCCTTCTAGTGAGCTTCACTGATATCCTAAAAGCATTAAAGAGACGCTGCTAATCCACTCTGTCACTCAGTTACACACACACACACACCCCCACACACACACACTAATGGATAAAGGTTCATCATATGCTTGAGATCAGACCTAATGTACCAGTGTTAGTAGTCCAGTTTTATAGTAATGTAACCAAAGGGACAAATTATTTTAATATGTTTTTTTTTCTTTCCACAAGGTTTTTCTCATTTGAATTAATATATTTAAAACTTTTTCACTGTCACACCTTTGCTCCCTATCAATAATAATAAAAAAACATTATTTTGTTGCCTTAGCAAACTCAAAATGAAAAACAATGCATGTAATTTTTTTAACAGGAGTTTGTTTTTACCATTAAAAACCTTTTACACAGGTGCAATGAGAGCAAAATGAAACATGTTAAAATTTATCTTTATTGAACCAAACAGAATGTACTCTGAAATTAGTTTCTAGTTTTTCAATATAAATCTCAATTATATCAGCGACTTTATTTGTGAACTGTAAAATTAATCAATCAAACACAAATTAAGTTGCAGGCTGTTTGGAGTCTGCAGCACAAACACACTTTTAAGCACTCAATAAGCCTTCAACCTTAGCTCAGGATGCAATATTTATGTTTGTAGCTCTTATTGTGAAAGATTTTAAAGGAAGTTAATTATCAGTTAAATTAGCTAAACATACAGGTAAAGACGTGCTGGATATTGCCATATTTTATATTGCTAGGAAAACTTTTTTTAGTCACATATCTTAAAATTAACTTATTTTGCATCAACATTAAGACAGATTGGATGGGGAAGTCAGACGGCATGCATAAAACACTCTTTTATACATTTATGCAGACATAAAAGAAGCATTTCAAAACTGTTATTAAAGCTGAAAATTCACCAGATTTAGATTAACTTAAAGCAGAAAGCAAAGTTTCATCCTAACATGGTTTAAAGAGAGGAAATTAGATTGTGATAGTTTCCAAAACCAGGTATATAACATAATTTCCCCAAAATACGCCAAGAAGCCCTCGTTTAAATATAAAGTTAATAGATTCCAGGTTTTTTTTTTGCTTTGCTTTAGTCACTGCTAGTGATATTTGCATCTCTAAAAATTCTCCGGGCCTCAAGCTGAGTCACCCCTAAAGTACCTTGACAGAGGGAGTAAACAAGCCTGCCTCTGTTCATCAAGGTAATCTTGTTTACTTGGTGGACAGCATACTACCACAGGGATAAAGGCCTATGAGCCAGATACTGTGATCCCTGCTCTCATCTCTTTAAAGTAGATATAACAAACTTACTATTATTTTCTGTCATTTTGAATGTTGCAGTTTATCGTCTCATTGAACACGGAGGTATTAAATATTAAGTGTTCCATTTTAATCAAGTATGATCTTAAAATTGTCTGATGCATCAGTTTATTTAAATTGTAAAGTCATTTACTGTACATGGACTCCTTTTAGACTTTAGAGGGCTGACATAAACATGCTGAACCCAGACTGGGCCGGGCCCTGCAGTGCAAAAAGACCTTTTTGTGTCCAAGAGCTGGACAGAAAACTTTTGAGGACATTCCTTCAATACAAGATGCTAATGCTTTTTTAAATTATTTTTCCCACTTATAGGAAAATCATGAAGGTAATTTATTATTAAATAAATGATCATTTTGTTAAGGGAGAAAAGATGTCCAAACCAACCTGGCTGCAAATGAAATGATAAGTTTTTGATTAGCTAATGTTTTTGTGAAAGCTAAGTTTATTTTCTCCTACCTTTACTGCTAAACCTGCAGAATAAAGAAATAACTTAAATTTAACATCTAGGGCATGTTACAAAATGTCAAACGGCAACACCTCATATTCTGATCTAAAGAAATTCAAGAACAGATGATCAAATTTTACACTGATAAGTTTTGAACGTTTTGAAAAAACAAAATCTAATGTTTTGGGACTATAAAACTTTTAAGAGCTTCTAAGCATTAATTAGGGAAGCAGTGATTGTACTCAGAAGTAGCTGATCCTAATGACTGATCCAGGAAGACATAAAATAACCAAGAACAACATTTAAACCAATAAATCAATCATCAAACAGTGATTCCAGGACATCTGGTAAAATCTCTGAAGAAATTTAATAACATATTTTAAGAGTCTCTTACACTAAAACCTGAATGTATTAAAACCTGACATTGCCTTCTAAATGTAAAACCTACAGAGAAAGTTCTTCAGGAGCAACTAGTGGCAACATATTGGTTTAGAAACTGTCAACATTTGATCTTACAACATTGTGCTTGCCTGTATGGTGAACATGATTTAGTAAATTTCCTCTTGCTTGGTGATACTTAGAGAAAAATATATGTGTTCTAATTACTTTAGCATTCTGTAGAAACTACCCCCTCACTGTTGTAATTTGTAAATGACTGCCTCCTCATGAGGGGAGATTACCATTCGCAGTCATCTCTGTGATTCATAATTACTCTCACAGTGAGCAGCCATGAAATGCAGGGGGTGAGATTTTCATTTGTGTCAAAACAAGGAACCAAATTCAACATCGCCACAGCTGCTGAAGTCTGTGTTTTACCCCCTCAGAACTTGATTTAAACCTTTTACTGTGATGAACAATAGACATACTGTTCTGGTAGACGATAAGGTAGGAAGGAATATGAGAATTATTGAGTTGTTGTCACAAAACAGAAGTGACAAAAAATATGAAACAATCCTCCGTTTCAAGTTTCAGTTTTTCCAAGTGCTGCATGCTTTTTAGTTTTCTTATTTGTTCCATTCTTGCATGGCAGTTTTTGTGCCTTATAGGATTTAAAGTTCACCGTCAGTCAATATTTTCAGCAACTGAGTGGAGTCAGGAGTAAAACCTTATTATGTACAACAGAACAATGCTTCAGGGTGACAGCAAAGGGTGAAAGACAGAATATGGCAACTAGATGGAATTGGGTAGAAATGGAACAGCGTGAAATGTTTCAAGATCATACAAGTGTCAGACATCTTATTTCACAATCCTGGATAGATCCAGTCAGGTTTTTTTAAAAGCTGAGTGGCCAGTCAACAGAATCCTACACCGTTTTTGTTACAATTTGTCGAGCAAAAACAGCAGAGGAATTGAAGTAATGATGCAGAGAAACATATTGCACATTTACAGTGAAATGGGAAGCTTAAAATATCTTCACTGTTGGACTAGTGGGAGGCAGATGGTGATGGTTGTGGAGACCTGTGCACATAGAGATCTGCCTTATGTAGAACTATAGCAGATATAGCGTTAGGAAGAGGCAGCAAGCTGGTTTCCAAGGAGGGCTTCATTTCTTTTTACTTGCAAATACACAGCAGCAATAATCTTTGAATGCATCATTACTCTACTGCCGATTCAAAATTTCTACTATCTTGATCAGTCAGGCAGTAAGTAGAGGATGAGAGCAAAGAGCTCTGACTTATCTATTTATAGATTGCCATAATTGGGCGCTTCATATCTAGGTCGCTAAGCACACCTGTGACTAAAGAATGTCACTATGAGGATTTGCATGATGAAAAGAGACATGCAAGAAAGTACTGACACCTCATCATGTTCAACTAAAGAAAGAAAAAGCTCTCAAGTGAATTATAAGCAACTATGAACTGATTTTCTGTAGGTATCAGCTGTATGTAAATTAAGCCACCTGCGTTTTCCAAACAAACTCAATGAAAGATCCAGTTTATATTGGGGGAAACTTTGATAGCCAAGTGTGAACCCACTCTTAGTTCTCTGTAGCTGCTTTCTGTGGATATAGGACATTTTCATGCAAATGAAGCACATGCAAAGCATGCCATTTTGTGTCCTACTTTAACCTTGCAGCGTTTCTTCATGCACACACTCATAGATATTCATTGTGAGCTGAGGTTTGGACTCCTGAAGCCAGACAAAGATAACCTAAGTAAGTAGGCTATGTGGAGAAGTTTGAGTAGTTTTGGAACAAAAAATACTTTTCCTCAGAAAAGAAAGAGATAGAGAATCTGTTTGGATAATGATAATGGTGTTTCTCTGTTTGACGCAGAGTAAATGTTGTAAACACACTGAAAAAACAGACGGATAAGTGAGACATAAGGGTGGACACTTGCTGTTTTATTGAATAGCTAGAAATAGACAGGGGCCCAGTGTTTCTGCCAAAGAATTGAAACTGTTTTTTTTTTGTTTGTTTTTTGTAGAAAGTGGTGTTTTACTAAATTAACTGTATTTATGTTCATAGTTTTTAAAACATAGCAAATAGTAATTTACTTCTTTACAAAAATATGAAGATAAAAGATGAGACAAAAGACATAGTTCACATTTTTAACAAAACAAAGAGATAGTTTAAAGGTTTTATGATGCTCCACATCCTATCTTATTTATTTTTGATTAGCCAAAATAAAAAAAAATAGTTTTCATGAAGACAGAAAAAAGAAAAACAAGAAATTCACCTAAAGAGAAACATGGCTTAAAACGTTTTGAACGTTTTAAGCCATGTTTCTCTAGTTTTGTCATTCTCCCTCCGTATCACTAAATAAGATACCAAGGTTTCAACTTGTGTAACATATAACCTTATGCACAAGTTGCAGAATCCCCTTGGTGTCAGTCAAACCCTGACACTGGATTATCAGAAAGAGTCAGGATTCATCTGCACTTCTCTAAAATCCAGCAGCATTGTGTTTTACACCAATGAGTATGATATGATGATGTAAGGTTTGCTTGCAGCAGCTCTCAGTTCATTCCATGAAACTCTACAAACTGTTCTTAAGATAATTTGAAGGCCACATAATGTTTGGACTCCAATAGCTGCAGAAAAGTAAAGTGGTGAATTCTGTGCACTTATTCTCCATAGCATCCACTGACCTCGCTCTGTGACTTCATATGGCCTACCACATCATGGCTGATTTGCTGTCATTTCCATTTTGTCATCATACCACCAACAGTTGACTGTGGACTATTTTATAGCAGAGACGTTTCAAGACTGGACTTATTGTACAGGTGACATCCTACGCGAACTCCAGAGAGAAACCTGCTTGGTTTTTTGAACCAATCTGTAATGGTGGAAATTCAATGGCTAATTGAAAATTCCTGGCAACATAGCGTGTACGTAAAAAACACACAGTCATCCAGGTTGCATATGAAAGGAGGTACATGTGTGCATGCTTTTGTGGGACTTCATCATTGAAGCGTCTGCTTCCGGCTGCCATATCTTTGGCTCTGCTTTTTGCCTCATCTTCTTTCAAAAACAAGAAAAACCACTCTTTTTATGATTGGCAGGTTAAACTCTTCAAGGTCAATTCCTCTGCCTCTCACTATAGATTATTGTGGTAATATCTCCTGTTCCGTGTCTCCTTCCCCCTCTTGACTGATTCTCAGTTTACACTCAGATCAAAAGATTGTGTCCTTGCCTTGTCGTCCGCTTCCTAAATAAGCGCCTGCATAATTTGTTGAGCATCATGATTGTTTCCCTGTATGTTTATCAAGGGGTAAAGAGAAGTGTTCCTGGTGATATAGGCAAATTTCTTTATGTGAACTGTTTTTATGTTGGGCTTCGGACTAGATTTATTTTTGCGTAAAATGAAAGATGCTTCCTGGGTTGTAAATGTCTCCACAAATGTCTACTTTAAGTGTGAACGATGAAGATGGAAACTATCTATGCAGACAGCTGCATGGAAAATGATTGTTGGACAAAGAGAGAGAGAGAAAAATCTCCACACAAAAAGAGAGGAATTAAGGAAAATTGTTACTATGAATCACAGTATTTTGTGGTGAAAGCTGATGAGCAGAAGTATTGGAGGAGAAAATGTGAAAACACAGCAGGAAACCAGTGCCGTGTTCTTTGAAGCTTCACAAAGGAACTTGCGCAGATGGCTGCCAAGACCCACAAAGGCAAATGCTCGGCTTCAAGCGGCTAATATCACGATGACTTGCACATTGAGTTCTGATCATGTCATTTGTTTAAACATGCATATTTCGCAGCGCATTTTCAAACGATGATGCCTCATTGATTTGTGCACGATTGTGATGGCACTCACTGTCACCACAGGCTGCAAACTCGAGATGTGATTTACAAGTGAGGACAGCTGGAAAGGCTGTGAAAGTCTGTGCAGATTTAGCAGCCTGAACGAACCCTACGTACAACGAATACCTGCCACTGACACAAAAAATAGCCTCAGTTTGCTGTGAAGCAAAGCTGCTCTAGAGCTGATAACAAAAAGGAGAGTACCTATTAGTGTTTCTTTCTCCTCTTGATGTACAATGGCGGTATCTCGACAATAGTTAATATGTAGCCGTTTAGGTCTATTTAATGCTTTGTTCTGGTGCTGAGATGGTGAAAAAAAGTATAACAGATATTTTGTTTTCTTTTAAAGACTTGAAGATAACTGCTGTTTGTTAAAGCACTATATTTTGCAAGGTAAATAATCTGTCTTACAATCTCTGTTTAGAAAAGCCTAGCTAAACAGAAATGTTTGTTGCTTTCCAAATTAAGATGAAAAATATTATTTGAAAAGAACAGTCACAAAAACATTTTGAACACCAATATACAAATGGAAATGTGAAATTCTGCTTTGACTTTTGAAAGTGCTCCTCTGCTTGAACTTATAGAAACACAATTTTTAGACGCAGTGTCTGGAAAATGTATGCAGATCTATAGATAGATTGTTTATTCATACAATATGTGCCTGGAAAACTGATCCACATTTTCTCTAAGGGGAATGGAATCATCTTTTGACTGCAGAATAGATCCGCCTGTGATTGTATGAACCATTTTATCTAGAGAGGAAGACTATATGAACTATTTTCTTGAAAGTCTGTTCCTACATGTACATTATTAAGATTTTAAAAAGTTTCAGTTTGGTAAATCTAATGCATTTTTTATGATCAATGCCCACTCCTGCTGTTGGATAGATCCAGTAGCTCTACTAGGTTGATTTAAAATTATACAGCCTTTGGAGAGAATGTAAAGCAAATGAGTGAAGACTTTATGTGTGTTTTGTACTAAATTTAGTATGTAAAGACTTTAACACACTCCTACATTAATATTTCATTATGTACTCCAGCCTAAGCTTGACACATAGTGCTGTTAAAGTAAATCCATTGACTCCACCCTTCTGTAGTCAAATCTGTATTCAGCCACCAGTTCTGGTTCAGGAAGGGTTCAGTGCCTATTTACTGGGGTATTGTGAGTGATTCTGGCCTTGTTAAATCCCATTTTGTTTTGTGCAGCGTGGAGGTTGGCCTCCTCCAGGCATGTGAAGGTGGAGGCTGAGGCCGGCACACTGACTGCGTGAGCCAGAGAGCAGTCCAATTTTTCATCCTTATTGCCCGTGACATATCCAAAGTGGCAGAGTGCCGTCCACGGAGATACAAAAGATGGGCAAAAGGGAGGAAAACGTGGAAGTGTGCAGCTCAGATGGATTGAGGGGAGTGGATTTCCATTTCCGTTTCTACACTTCTGAGCAGGGCTCCAATTTCCTTGGCTAAGAACAACGCAGGGGAGATGAAGTTAGTGCTGCTATTCCATAACGTACACTTCCTCTGGGCTTGTTGTGTAGGTGTACAGAGTGTTGAGCTCCATTAAATCATGTCATCTATGTCAAAACCATTTGTTATTTTAATTATATATGATTCAGTTGTTGTTGGACGGCAATTTGCAATTATAAAATCTCTATCTGACATGTTTTGTTATCTTAATTCCAACCTTTCAGACTCTCACATGCAGGCAGAACAGTTATAGTCGCCAAGGGCAGCATCAAGGTTACCTGTGGGGGATGTGCTTTCCTTGAGTAGCTGGGACATCACACAGCTGGGAAAATTTTCCTCGCAGAGAGATTTCCCCTCTCACTTTTCTTTCACTTTCATTCACGTAGCTGAGATTAAGATCTCTTGTTGTAATTATTGCTTTGTGAAGCGGCCTAATTCTGCCAACATGATGGTATCACTCGATCAGGTGCGGCTGAGGGTTTCTGCCACCAGCTGTTCATGTCCTTTGCATGTTTTAGTGGGTAGCAGTGAAAGGCATGGTTATGTGATACGTGCTCGATGATCGACTAGTTCCTGGAAAACTGCCAGTGCCTTCACTTTTTCCTTTGCTCTCCCCTCTGTAGCATATGGGAGTGAAGAAAAAAATAGAAAATCAACACCACGCAAAGGGAAAAAAATGATAATCCCCTTGGGTATTGGGGATTTTTACAGCTCCAGCTGTACAATAAGGGCATCATTCAACCTTTTCAGTCCCAAGAAACATATGGCTGTCAACCTCCTCAAACACAGGTGCTTGACAGACAGTCAATTCTGCTTAATGAGCAATTGTTATGTACTGCATAGCAAAGTGTGGAAATAAGCAGACTGTGTCCATTAGCACACAAACATGCTCTACTCGAGAAGGTGTTGTCAGTAAAGGCTGGAAGGTATAACCTGGCTTCAGCCTAAAAAGGCATTTCTAGTATTTCAGACTGCAATCAGTAACGTATTCAAGGTAATTGACCAAATCATGTCTTCACATCTAATCATCTGTGTTAGGTTAATGAACTTTAATGAATATTATACTGATTAATTTTTATTTTTTACATGTAAAGGATGGATTTGCTAACATTTTCTGTCTGTAAACCCTGTACACTTTCTTGACTTAAAGTATTTCTTTCAGAAATATGTGTTTTATCTGTTACTGAAGTGTTCATTGCCTGTTCTCTAACTGCCAATAACCTAAATTAGTGTTTTCTAAGAATGAAAATAAGAAATACTCTTTTCCATTCATTTCTTAATATCTAAAATTCAATTTGAAAAACAAAGAACTGGTGTTGGGTCGTCACTAGACATGAAAATGTAGGGCTTGGTGTCACAAAGTGTGGGACTTAAACAGTGAGCCTTGGAGAACTCCATAGTTTAAAATATAACATTATACGGCAAGACGTGCTTTTCAATGCATCAATTAGCTGTAATATTCAGTAGTTTAAATGACATATGCACTCACACTGTGATTCAATATGGTTCCCAGTAATCAATCAAATTAATAACAAAACTTTTCGGGCAACGCAAAGGAAAACGTCTTCAACAGTCTCGTCTGTTTGTTGATATCAATCATTTTTGATAAATATCACAAATGACTGTTTTAATCTGATATTGCAGCTAAGCACAAAAACCTATGCTTACAATGGACATATTAAAAAAATGCACAACTGTCTGTATTTCAATTCTTTAGCCACTTTTTTAATATTATAGTAACCTGAAGAGTGTCAAGGGAAAGTTTTGTTTGAATTGGCAGTAGAAACTGGAAATAGAAGTGGAACATATAATCTCATGTACCAGTGGACATGCGACCTTGTTTCTGTTCTAGGAACCAGAAACTTCATGAATTTGCATTTATCTCAGATGAAATTATTATTGGTTTCATAAATCAGATCTGGTGTCTCCTATTCATACTGTTTCATAATCAAATCACTCTTTCACTGTTTGTAGCTTAAACCGAGGCAGGTATTGTATTTTTTAAAAAAATCTTAGTATTATAATGTGATTTGCTGCAAGAAAAACAGAATTGCATCTGCACAGTCGTGATCCACAGAGGGATTATACTTTGTTTTTTTTTTACCAGAAGCCTTTCCCTGAGCAAATAAATTCATTCACTTTGATTTAGTGGCTTTTCTTGGCAGGGTGACTGGATAATTGGTTATGGTCGACTCTCATAAGGTTTACTAAAACAATGGCAGGTGTTCTGATGAGAACAAGCAGAGATTTATCATAAAGGTACAAGCAGCAAACTGTGACATTGTGTGAATGGGTCTGATAAAAATGGAAATCTTCTAGTGTGTTTGGGAAAAGCAGATTATTACCTTTCAGACATTATGCTATTTCCTTTTGGGAGACAACGTCTTGTTTTGCGTGGTTTGATTTTGCTTAGTGTCTATATATGTTGTTTCCACATGTTTGAGGCAACATTGAAATGTCAAGGTGATGCACACATGCTTGTGCAGCTTATACAGGATAGTGGGTTTGGGATTTTATCTTGCTGTTGCAGCTTATGAATCTACCAAAGCCATAAAGAAATAAATTGTGTTAAAATAGTGGCTACAGAGTTCATATTGTGTTTAGTGAGCACATGATCGCATTTCTGCATGGGATTTGTTATTGGCTATGTTTTATATATGTCAGTTTAGGCAGAAACATGAGAGCAGCTCAGTGGTGGATCGTGACTTTCAATCCTGTGTGGGAGATGCTGCTACTCCCACTCAACCCCCTCCCTTCCTGTCGCTCTTTTGTCTCACTCCAAATTCTCTTTAACTTCACCTCATTTCTCTCTTAACCTGCTCTCTCAACTATAACATGTATATTAAATTAAAGGTCTTTGGTTGGTCGTATAGAGAAAACTCAGTAAAGCATTAACAGTCTTATTGTTTGAGTTGATGCTGAATGAGATGGAGGTCATTGGGTTATAAGATCATAGAAAGTTAGTAATCAAGCATTATATCAACGTGTTTCCTCTTTCAGCTTTTCTCTATCATGCTTGTATGAATGCATACGACTTTACTCAGTGGCTATAGTGCAGTGATTAATAGACTTGCATCAGTTAATGATATTAATTTTACTAAGGTCTAAAATGTTTTATTCACTGCTGGTCAGCTGGCTGAAAGAAGACTGCTACACTTTCCATCGCTTCCAAGGAAGACAAAGTTGACAGGAATAATTACACTTGCATAAAATACCGAAACTAATATAAATATATTATATTTAATTACAGTTGGAAACTAAAAGTGTCATAACTTCAGGCTGGCTATCAGTCTCTTTACCTTTAATTTCAGTAATTTTCTGTAATTACTGTGATAGAGTAAATGTAATACAGGTTATGCTTTGACAGTCTCATCGAGGCCAATGCCTGATTCTGTATGAGATTGTCAAAGAATGACACAATCCTGAATGTCCCTCTTGAAGAGCTTTGCTTGAATAACAGCTTAGCAGAAGGCCATTAGAGTTTTGTTGTTTTTTTTCTTTTAAGAAAAACCGTGTGATAATTTATCAGCAATTGTTTGATAAAATGTAGGTTAATGAAAGAGATAGTCCACCTTCTAAAGTTGGGGTGAGGAACCAACATGTGAGAGTTGGTTCTTGAGATCTTTTGATGATGTAAAAAAATCTTAAATTCCAAAAAATGTGAAATAGAAGCATGTGTGTTTTTAAAATTAGAGTAAAAGTGGAAAAAACAAAGTAGGACTAGATAAAAATTAAAGCAACATTGATTCTGATTTTGTTGCCGTTGTACCACCTTTTATGTTTCTCAGTGACAATCCTTGAGTCCTCAACTAAGAGTTCGTCATGGCTCTCTTATTTTTATTTTTTGAATCAGAAGCTAGAAAGTTTGAGAACCACTGACAGTGCAGTGTGAATATAAACCACAGCAGCTGAAAATGTAACAGGTGTTGCAATTTTGGTCCCCAGTCCAACTGAGTCTACCAGACTATCGGGTGTGAATACACCCTTAGTTGAAGGATCAGACATTAGTTTTTACTATTAGGTTTGCTGCAAGGGATAGTGGTGTGTCACAAAAACTTGACTATACCTGTACAGCTCAGACAACAGACAACTACAGTCCATCTGAATGTTGTGACTCTTTTCCATATGCAAAAACAAAGGTTTGTTTCAAAGTCTCACACTTAAAGTTTACTCAGAATGTTTAAACTATAATACAACACATAAAATGATGATGTGTTGTATTAACAAACAGACAGTATGATGAATGTGGTTTTCAAAGTAATAAAAAGTGTTGGGGTCAGTCAAGAGAGAAGCAGAACTTCTTTCTTGTTTTGTGATGATGGTGCAAAACAAATTTTGCATTGTCTGGCATTTCCATCTATCTGACCTTGGACGTTCTTTATGGCTGGACAGTCACGGGGTTGCTAAGGTAATTCAATTAACAAACCCTCAATGGGCAATGGTAATTACTACTCACTAAATCCTCACTAATCTCCCCTCTGAGTCTCCTTTCACACACTCAGCCGAGGCACTCTAACATGCAACGCTGACTCCTCAACTCTGTCCCAAACAGGAGCCATCCAGAAGACCCGCAGTTTCTATCTGCACATAAATCTCCAAATCCATCAGGTGTGTGTGTGTGCTTTTGTTTCCACCCTGTCTCATATATTTGTTTCCAAATCTCGACAGTCATCAGTTCTGGTAAATTCTCTCTCTCTTATGTGTGTGAATCAATGGAGATCTAAGGTCAAAGGTGCTTCTCTTCTCTCCAGAAGGAGGTCATAATTATCACTGCAGACATGACTCAGATGTGACCTGTGAGTAACTGGAGTTAGAAAATGAGGAGTAGGATAAGAAGGGAGGAGATTACGTGTCTCTGTATGTCTGAAAGTACTGAAGCGACCTCATTCAATTAAATTTTGTTTTTAAAGTTCCCACACTACGTTGTAAGGACACCAGGATGGTTTTAAAAGATTCCAAAAAAGTCCAACTATACAGAACCAGACTCAATATGGTTAAAAGCTGGTTATTGAATTTATTCAGAATAAAGGTGAAGTCACTGATTTTTGCGCTCAATTGAGAGCAGCAGAATCCTTTTCAAAGTTGTTTTAATCAACAATTAATATGACTGAAACGCAGTAGATAAGTTTTAAAAGATTCTGATTGTTTTTCAAGAAGAATAAAATGTGCAGTTGAACAGTGATGCTGAAGCAAACAATAGTCTCAAAAATAACTCAAAAATGAAGAAAAAACAACCTTCTAAGCGATGAAAAAACATCAAACAGTAGAAAACATTTTGCAGTTTGTTTGATCCCTCTCCTCTGCTGAATTTATTTCTTTGGAACCTTTTGTATCAGTCTTGTTTTTTTTTTCTTCTTTCTTTAGCCAAGAAGCCTTTGTGAGTAGAAATGTGGTCCCATCCTCTGATATAATCTCAAACATGAAAATGAGTTCACTTACTGCACTCCAATCGATTTTCCAGTCATCATATTTAAATCAAAAACAGTTAATTTGAGATATTAAGTGAAAGATTTGCTTAATGGATGTGGAGTGGAGAAATCTACTGCAACTGTATGATGCTGGTATGTCAATATGAACCAAAATCTCTGAGAATTGTTTTGGACATCTTGTTGAATCTATTATATCTTAAGATAGGATTGAAAACAAAAGGGTGTCCAAGCAACTCAAGAAAGGTGTATCAGGGCCGGCCCAAGCCCCCCTGGGGCCCTTAGCGAAATTTGGTTTTGGGGCCTTCTAGTTCTGCTAACAATGTGGACTGGCATTTATTGGCCAACTGATTTATTTTTTGAGACATTGTTTTGCTTACTTAACTTCTGACCAGAGCTTTGGACGTTTGGATACGCTCTGCACGTTGCACAGCAGCTCATGTTACCGGCAAAGCGTGCGGTACCTACCACGGCCACCAGGAGCCCCCAAGAGCAACTCATTTTTTCTTCTTACCAATAAAATAATGATTTCTACATATATTATCAAATATATATTATTGTAAAAACAAATTACTTTATAGTGAAATTGTGTGTTTTTGATATTATAATGACAGAAATTATTACTAAAAAAACCAAAATAATTAGCTGAGGGTGCCCCCTAGTGGCCACTAAGGGTACCTATTCATAAGTTAGTTTGCTTATGCCTTGGGCCGGCCGTGGGTACCACAAAAGATCATTTAGATTATTTAGTTGCTCATTTCACCCAGAAAATATTCAGAAATGTGTAAAGGTTTGTAATCTTCTTTGAATGTCATAAAATCAGAGAAAAACCTTCAAATATATGAAGAACAGTGGTTGCTGGAGGTTCTTAGAAAGACAAATGGTAGCATTTACAGTGTTTGCAGGTGAAATCTTCTGACAAAGGTTAATAGAATAAACATTGAGTTTCTAAAAAGTCAGCTGCTAAAAAAGATCAAATGGGTGGAAAACAGCCCTCCCCTGGGCTTCCTATTCGCCACTTCAGGATGAATTGTGGATTTGAGCCAAACATCTGTGAGACGTCCGTGTCATTGGAAAGTATCACTGACCCCAGCAGGTGTTCTGCGTGCATCGTTGCAGTCTGTTTGTTTGTGTGTGTGGGTGGGGAGTTTGTGTACAGTATGAACCTCATGCATGTGAGTGAGAGTAGCCGGCTGGTGGTGAAAAGCTGCACCTGCATGCATTGAGAACAGTTCTTTGAATAGCTCCATATTTGAACAGCCACTTGTCTACAGATAAAACTGTAAGTGATTCGTGGCAGCTTCCTGCCTGTGGTTGAGGAGGGTGCAGGGGGGGCATGTGGAGCAGAGAATCAGAAAAAGACTGAGAAAAAAGAGATGAAATGAGAGCATTAGCTGTAATTACAGCTTCTTTTCTCCATTTGAAAGTGCATTTCTCTGTTTCCAAGATAATTAGTTCTGGATACTCTGGGTGGGTCAAAGCAGCGTTACTGTGCATCAAGTGAGAACAGTGTTGCTTTTAAAGTAGTACAACATTTACATTTTATTTATGACTTTAGTGTTAATTTTTTATGACTAAAGGTGCCACAATCACATTTACAATGGCAGTTTTAAAAAGTCTGTCTTGGCAATTGAGCAGATTGCACCAACCCTTCATTTTGTATCATTAGACCAGCCTCTCATTTAATGCATCACAGGTCATCTTGTCAAGACATGCAGATCTCTGATTTGGCTGTTCTTTTTTGCTTCCTCTTATGAATAGGGACACCATGTCATTTAAGGTGGATTTTGTCACCTAAACTAATCGAGTCAGAATAGAAAAGTGGAGAAGCAGTCCTACTAGTAATTGCAACTTCTTTCCAACTAAGGAGACTTTTCTGTACGCAGTTTAACTTGCTATTAATCAAGTCTGGAAATGGACATTTGACAAATGTTTAATTATGTTTAAACATTTGTCACTTTTAATGTGAGAAGTTTACCAGCATAGCAATAAAACATTCATTTTACACGTAATTATGCACATTAAACTGTACTTGCGTTTTAAATATTAAGGAAAATTTGAAATATAATACATTATATTTAATTTTTCAGCCATTTAGCATTTACAGTTTTCAAAACTTAGTAATCAGTTAACAACTCAGTTTGTGAAACTGCTTTGAAAAGATTACTTCTGACTCTTGAATGTTTTCTGTTATAGGTTGAATAAGACCAGTAATTTGCTGTGTCCAAAGGTGACCTCTGCAATGCTCCTGACATTTGGGAAATTGTCCTTTCGTTCACCTATTTCCTTTTATTCTGCTGGTGTTTTTTCCTTCTAAATGCCATTTCAACCTGTTCAGTCCCGTTCTACTCTGTTAATCTATCCATTTTCATCTTCCTTTCTTCTTCAATGGAAGTCGACCATTGATGAGTTTCCAACCTTTGTTGGGTTCACATTTCCTGTCCATTTCTTTTGAAACTAAGTGCGTCTCCCATCACATGGTAAAAACACTCTTAGAAAGTTTCCAGTTTTCATAAGAAGAAGAAATGTGGCCCCTGATGCTGTACTTTTGAGGTGTAGAAAATATTTTCACAAAGGCAACATTGCACTTGTGTAGTTACTTGTACCAAAGTAAGTTTTGCATATTTATGGAACCATAAAACTATGAAACATAAAGCCATACTTGAAGGGATTAAAATAAATTCAGCATTGAAAACATTTCCTGTTTCTAAGAAATCATTGTGAAGCACTGGCCAGTTGCTGTTAGCATGGCTGCCTTTGACTAAAAGACATTATTTTAGAAGCCTCCTCTACTTTTGAATATTTTGTGTAGCAATACTTCAAGAAGGTTGTAAAAAAATGACCAGTGGCAGACAAGGTTCTGTCTATTTATTCCTTTATTTAGCAAAACTGAAAATGTTGCTTATTTTGTTGATAGTTTTTGATTAAACCTTATTAAAGGAGCTTGCATCACTCTTATTTTATCATCATAGCACTGAGTATCTGTTTTAAAATTCCTTTTACATTAATTTTGTGTTACTGAATTGCTAAAGCATCATACTTGCTCAGATTCCCATACCAAAAGTTACTCTTAGTCAGGAGGACCAAATCTACGACTCACTATACTGAGTCCTAGTTACAGTAGTAAAGCGCTGGGATGTGTTGAACCGACTCAGATATTTTCTTTACATGGTTGCACTTCTTCCTGCTCTCATTAGGGTCTAGCTATAAGACTACTGAGCCACAAATTTGCAGTGGGCGCATCACTCGACCGAGTAATGGAGCTGCCCCAAACACCTACAGAGCACAGCACCTGTACCATACACAGCAGCAGGGAGGCAAGGCTTATTTAAAGAAGAGCAAGCTGTGTGGAGTCCGGGCAGAGTGCTGGTTGGCAATCATTAACAGAGACGTGCTGTTTGCTTTGTCTCTGTTCCGACTCTCTGTGTGTCTGTTAGCGTTTGTCTCTGTGTGTGTTTCCGTAGTCAAAATGAGCATGTGGCTCACTATGCAATAACAACCTGGACAGTTTATTTATATTCTTATATCAGCATTAATGCATCTAAAATTAGCAATGATTGATAATAGGATCGTCTGGTACAGTGCTGGTTTAGATATTTATTGATCAACATTGGTAATTTATCAATTAACAGTAAAAAATCTGAGCAGACAAAATTCACACATGAAGCACACTCAAGACTCCATTATCAATATCTATCACTCCCAGTACTTGGCATTGCTTGACCGCAGTCCAGTGCAGTCACAGAGTTGTACACAAAATAATAAGACGGTATGAATTTTCTCCAGATTAATTTGAAAAAGATATAAGTCATAATTTTTGGATTGATAAATGCAACAATAGAGATAATTAGTCAAAAACATCAGATGAGGTCAAAGATCACAGAGTGCAAATACCTGACAACATACATTTTATCACCAACATAATCCATACTAGTACATTAACTTATTATTTTCTTTAAAATGTACCTTTTATTATTGACGGGTATCGTTTTCAAATCAGTGGGCTGCAGCTCATCCAACTTGCTGCTGTTAAATAAACCATATTAAACTGGTCCTAAAGTCACTAAACTGGTCCTAAAGTCATTAAACTGACCAATTTTAAATTCATGTTACAGATCTGGGTTCAAATACCTTTTAGAGTTTCTCATTAGGTTTCCATCTTGACCTCTTAGGTCATCAGAGGGAACCTCAGTCATCAGTCAGTGTTTCCAGGACCTGAACTGAAAAAGGTGAAACAGCATTTAATTTTTTTATGCTCATCTGCTCTGAAACAAACTCTCACAAACTCTCTGAAAGTCTGAGATGTGCAGAAAAACTTAGTTCCTTTTCATCAAGACTGATAGAAATATCTACTTCTGTTTACCCGTGAATGTCAAATATGAGTTTTTTTGTATTTGAAGTTATTTTTTATGTCATCCCTAAGTTTACTGTTTTTATTTTTGTTATATTTACCTGGAAAATCATGTAAGAATTATGCTTGAAAACACTGCTGGCATCATTGGTCTAGCTTTGTCAGCTGAAGTGAAAGAACGACGGTCCTCCTGCTGGTCCTCCTTCGTCATTTGCCGTCCCCTCTTTGGGAGATCTGAGTGCCACATCCGGTCAGGCTGAGTGTCTGGAGGATGCTAGGCAGCTCCCCGAGGAAGAGCATTAGCATACACTTACTCTGGGAATGCCCTTGACTAGCTGTCTGTAGAATGGGACGTGAGCAGCATCAGATACACCAGCGACTTCCTAGGAGAGACAGAAATAAATAGAATGAGGCACGGAGGGGGGAAGAATAACCTCAAACAGTAATCATATACACTGTGAATGCCTCATTAAGAGTATTCATTAATCCCACCATCTAGTGTTATTGAGCTTGCACAAAGGCTTTGTTTCATTCTCTCAGATAATATCCACAGAAATGGTCCATAAACCAAGAACAAGTTTATAAATGATGTGTGGAAATGCACATCTAATAGTACCACCGACTGATATTTGTTTTCATGGAGCAGAAGGTGTGAGTGGGTGGGGTAAAAATGTCAGAAAATAGTGAGCTGAGAGATCGAGGGGCTGTGTGCATTTTGTCTGACAGCAGAGGAGCAAGAGAGGGAGCGGTAGGGAAGAGAAAGGAGTCGGAGCGGAGGAAGGGGGAGGGGGCTGGAGTAGGTGGGCGGGAAGAGAGGGAAGGAACAGCGAGCCGCTCGCTCGCTCGCTGGAGCTGCTGACTGGGTGTTCAAGTGTGTGATCGTGAGTGCTTCTTGAGCCGTCGTGTGAATAAAAGGACGTTTCTTTTCAAGCCACTGATGTTTGTTTTTCCCCTTTTTCCTTCTTCTCAAAGTGCAACGTCAAGCAGAACTTGTCTGAAGCCCTTCCTGGGATTTTGAAGAGAACCCAAAGAAACACAGCCAGCTGCCAGGTAGGAGATCAAACCAAAAATCATTCAGGCATACATTTACATGAAGGCATAGCTTTTGTTTGTGTTGCTGCTTTGAAATGAATGCCTGCCATGGCTGGCCGCTTGAAATGGAGATTTTTTTGATATGTGTGAGCGCGTCCGTAAACAAGGCTCACAGGACACTGTACTGTAACTGTGACTAGAGAAGTCAGGTTGGATTTTGAAGGGAAAAGGAGGCTCTCATCATAAGTAACGGATGTCAAAGGGTTTCCCATTTATTCCTGAAAAGTGCTAAAAAAAAAGTAAAGACAAGATTAACTTGGGGAAAACATTGAAGGTTTTTTCTTGTCTCTCTCCTTTACATGTCCACATTTCTGCACATGTTTTTTATTTTGTAGTTACTTCATTAATAATTAGTTTTTGGTTTCCGTTCTGAGTGGGACCTGGCTGAATTTGGCTCCCCATGGTGGTTAGGATGAGGGTTGGGTTCAGCTCCTCAGTGGAGACAATAACTGAGCTCTAGAGAAGCCAACAGATGTGACATATTTACCACTTGTATCCAGTTTGGATCTGATGTTGCTGCTTCCCGTTTGCCTGTGTTTGCTTTCTTTGTCATGTAATGAGAAGTTAACAGTGTAATCGAATCACTGCACTACCTTCCCTGCTGTTTGTCATTTCCCCCCTCTGTCATCCCTTATCGCTTCCCCCTCTCTCTTTGGCCTCATTATCCCTGATTCGCCTGAAATGAACGAGTCAGTCTCTCTGCCTTCCTCCATCCATGCATGCTGAGGTACCATAGATGTTTTATCAAAGTGTCTTGGAGCTGAACAAAGCTTCCCAGCTTTTGTTGTTTGCACTTTCGCTCACTTAGAAACACAAGCGAGGTAAAATCCACTGTGAAGTTGTCAGACTTCAAACTAGTTTGGTGTCAAGTCCACTTTTCTTACATCTTCTAAATCCTTACTTCAGTGCTTTGTGGCTCCTTAGAAATACCTGATTGCGTTTTCAGCAGTCATTGTGAAATTGAAGTTGGTAGGATCATTCTTTCTCTTTCCTTTCATCTTTAAACACAGTTGCACACATTAGAATCTCTCCGTGTCTCCTTAGTCTGTGGTGTGTATCCAGCAGCATTAATAGTTAAAGAACAAAGTGTTTTTATTGAACAGCTGTTAAGCCATGAATGGTACACGGTACTACAGCACCGTGCAGCAACATGCTGACCTTCACCTAACCTTGCAGAGCAACAGTGGGTGTTTAGACACTAAATAAAGGATGGCATCATTTACAAATCACATATTTTCTCATGAGAAGTTTGAAGGTAAGCAGCAGCAAGCAATGAGATGCAGATATGCTGCTTTTTTTGTTGTTGAGCGGACCTATGTGTGGACCTCCAGATCGGTTCAGGACATTAAAGCTTCCCTGGAGGTGAAAGCATCTCTGCCCAGAGCGGCATACGGCTTCTCTCGGTCCACTGGATGCAGACCACTCTCTCCGTGACTCACTGCCTCATCCGCGATGATTGGCTGTCCTTTCTACTCCAGGGAAAGACAGGATGAGGTGGGATCAGCCTTTTCTTTTACAGTTCATTAAAACATGAGAAAGCACAACAAAGTAAAGGTTAGGAGGTTTTGCGTCCTTTCACGACGTGCACCCCTCCTCCCACTGAACTCCTCTCCATCAGTGCAAGACGCTGTGACACGTGTGGCAGCTCAGAGAGCAAACAGGGCGTGGAGCTTCCCGCCTGCTGAGACTCTAGCTTGGTTGGCGCTTTCAGACGGTCCCAGCTGAGCCGAGGTCCGGGCCGCTCCACCCAGCCAGGCAGCCGACAAAATGATCGTCTCATATCAGTGAGAAGAGGTTCTGGAGCGCTGGTTCAGAACCACGGACAGCGCTGCTGCACAGCAGAGCAGGAGAGACGATGCTGGGAATCAGCACCTGCTTTTGTAGAGAACACCACATAAAATGACATGGATGTGATGCAAAATATTTATTTTTAAAAAAAGCAGTGATGTGGTGATTGGATTATGTAATGTGCAGATTTGGCAGGTATGCCATTTGGTTACGTAGGGAGCAGTTTGTTTCTAAAGTTCAGATTATAACTTGAGAAAATAGAAAAGATGCTTTTGATCAGGTTGGTACCGCTGTGGTGCAGCTGAATCCTTAGAGCATTTCTTGTAATTCACTGGATCATTACATTGTAGTTGCTCTGTGCTTAATTTCTTTTAACACATACCATTGAAAAACAAAGAAAACAGCTTAAATTAGACATTTCTGTGGTTTCTTTCTTGTTTTTTGTAGTTATTTTGATGAAATGTTCTGTTATGTTTTTAATCATTGAATGCTAAACTAACTGCATAAAGTTAGTAATAACTTTGTAAACAAAAATAATTGTAAATGTTAATGTTATTTTTAGATGCATTTGTTTCATTGTCGCTATTCCTTGTGCTGCAAAATCAACTAATTGCTTCCTGTGAGATATTTGGCTGCATTTTCCTTGAATCAAAACCACAATGTGCTCTTAGCAATGTTTTTGGTGAGTGTGTGTTTGACTATACCGTTTAATTATGTTGTCAGTAAAAAGACCACTCAGGTGCCATTAAACCCCAGCAGAATATTAGCATGCATTTATGCAAAATATGGCATTTCAGTTATGATATGGTGGTTTACATAGAAGCATTATTAAAAATGCACTAATAGTTAATGACAAACACATAAATTAAAATAAATTTCAGGTTGCTAAGAACTAAAATATTCTCTTTTAGATAATCAGTCAAAAATGAAAAGCAGATGGTTGACTATTTGTGGCAGTTTTATTTTATTTATTTTTTTAAAATGGTTCTCAAAATGTTTACACTTGTGTGTTGAGAACCAGAATTAACATTATTGTCAAATCCTAATAAGAGGATTATGGTAAATGGAACTTTGTCATAAATTTCAATAGAATATATTAAATAACACAATGTGCAGAAGTTAAAAAGTTGGAATATTTGCAAAATTAGTGCGTTTTCATCTTAAATGCTAAGTTGGATACAAATTTTATCTATTTCAGATTAATTTTTAAGAAAATATTTTGGAATATAGTGCAAGTTCTCTTGTGTAAAAAAGAAATGTTAACTATATTCTCTCCTAAATCACTTGTAAATTACTATTGCTAAATTACTAAATTTGTTTACTGCTTTTGTTGAACCATTAGCTCGAGTGTTGGAGAATCTTTATTAGTTGAATGATGCATCACAAAGAATAAATTTAATTAGGTGCAAAAATAAAATAATTTATGTTAATCTCTATTTGGTTAAAGATTACTGTCCCTGATTATCATACATTTACCACTGAGTTAAAACACTGAAAGGGGCTCTTAAACTTGATCATTTCAATTTGCCCACATCCACAGGACTCTGCACACATTTACACTGCAGGAAAGTGAAACCAGTCTGGCCCCTGAGCTTTTGTTTTCAACAGTGGACAGCGAACCAGCCATTCTCCATGTACTGTAATTGAGAGGGCTAATAACCAACCAGGGCCATTCGTATATGTACCCATTTACATAATTGAATAGGCATGAGTTAAGTGTTTTCCACTAGTGTGTTAATAAAACTGTCTGCTGACGTGTGTGGTGTGTTTCATGGCTCATTGCTGTCGTCAGATTTGTCTATTTGTACCTTTCTACCTGGGATGATTTTATTTATTTTTTTCCATCTGTTCCATAAATGATGCCGGTCTTGTTCTGTTCTTGTTTCTATATGATGTGGATCTAATGTTGAAGATCTCATGTGTGGCAGGTTAGACAGCTTCTGGGCTGCAGGTAATTTTCATGTGTCAAACAGACCAGACTGAACACGTTGACTGCAAGAGAACGGTAAAAGGAGTGATGGTAGGAGCTGAGCATATGAAATATAGTTGTATGAGTTTTGTTTTTGAAGAAGAAACTGGATATTTTTCCCAACTTGGTCTGCAGGGACTGTCTCTGTTGCTCCACTGCTTAAATCTATGTGCTGTCTGCTACAAATGTGATCTGAGAGGTACGTTTTATCACATATCTCTGACTCCACGGTATGCAAAGTATTCACCAGAGACCCGTGTTTACTGAGAGGGAAGAGGGCAAAGCTGACAGCATCAGCAAAAGTGCAGTTTCTGCGGCACTGAGTGCACAGGTTACTGAAAGGTAGAAGGAAACTCGAGAGAAGCTCACCTCAGATGTATTTAATAGTTGCATAGCAACAACTCGGAGCTTTTCAGCACATATAGCACCAAGCAAAGGCTTGTTTTGTGTTTGACAGAATGTGGAATAATGGGTAATGAAAAGAGGAAAAAAAGCTGTGCAGGAAGACATCTACTTTAACTATGTTTATTATCTTTATCCTCATTTGGTATTCTGTTTAATTAGAAATGAAAGCTCCCTGCAGCCAGGTGCAGTACAGCAGGGTCCAATGGGGGGATACTACTGGACTATTTCTCTGACAACATAAAAAAACTTGTTGGAATATAAATATATTTCACTCAATGGTTTTTATTTGTGCCTGATCGATTAGAAATAAATAAATAATTTTGAGGCAGAAAAGCAACATTTTTGGCCTTTTTTCTACCACATCAATGGTAGAAAGAAGATCACTGATGTTAGTCATGGATGTGAAGGGAAAAATATGTCTCTACAGATCCTCTGTCTGCCGATAGCAAGTCTAGAAATGTGTGTTGTAAATTGATCAGTTCACAAGTGGTTAATACTGTTTTGATCTCAAGACAAAGTCTGAGTTGTTTACAAGTTTACATTCTGTTAAATCTGACATAAAACTAACATTCCAGAAAAAGAAATGTAGTGTGGTGGTCTGGGTTGCTTTTTTTCTTCAGCCTCTGGTTGACTTGCCATCCAGGAATTATCCTCTGTACCAGAAAATTCTGGAGGAGAATGTCCAGCGATTAGCTTGTGGTCTTAAGATCAAATGTCCTTGAGCTGTGCAGCAGGAAAATAATCCAAAGCACACCAACAAGTCTACACCTGAATGTTAAAAATACAAATTAAGTTTGACAGACCAGTCAGGCCTGTAAACCTTCGAAGGTTGCTGACATTAGAACAAATGTTGCAGTGCCGCATGGCTCAGTAGTAGAGCAGGCGCATTGTATACAGAGTTAGTCCTCAATGCCATTGTCCCTGGTTTGATTCCAGGCCATAAAAACATTTAAAAAGAGTAGACTAAAATAGATCAGGAGCAAGGTAGAGGTATTGGCTGCATTATACTCTTAGGAGGCAACAAAGCTGTGTTGTTAAGCTTTATTTTTACAGATAACTCTAATGGAGGTGTGAGGTTTCAGTTTTGAAAAGTGATCTGTCTCAAATAGTGTGAGACTGTGTCTCTTCCCTGGGTTGGTCGGTCGACCACCACCTACTTGTGGTTCAGTAACTTTTTTGTGGAACGTGACCCAGAATTATTAGCTGAAAGTATGCCTGTTTGCATATTTTTCCATGGAGCATATCTGAAATACTCAAAAGAAAATGCAACTTCGGAATCTGAAATAGTTTGTCAGATTGCTACCTGACATGCTACTGGTTAGCATTTGCAAAGTAGCCAATCAAGGAACAGCATTCATTTCTCTTCTCTTCTCCGTGCAGTGAAGATAAGGAAGCCTGTAGATATTAGTCTGTGTTGTGCCGAGACGATTTCCATTGAGGATAGTAAGATATATTTGGTGTTTGATCTATTAAAATAAGGAGTTTTAATAGTTTAACAGTTTGACCTCAGTCACATAAAAGATTTTGCTATAATTTTGGGGATTTTTCTTGGGATTTGGTGTGGAGAATCTCTTAAGAGATCCCCCTTGAGATTTAAAGGGGATCTCAAGTTTCTTTGGATTTTAGCTATTTCTAAGTAGCTCTGGTCCCTAACCACCATGTCCGCTGGGGCCCATTGTATCATTTATTGTAGAAACCCTAAGAGTGTTGTGGATGTAGCTAGTAAATAGGATATCTATGTTTCATGTATTTTGTCATATTCAGGTTTTCGATCATGTTGTTTTTTACTTTCAGTCTTTTATTTAAAAGGCACAGGAGGCTAAGATCAGCAGCTACATAGAACTTGCATCCTAAAAAAAAGCTGAAATTTGTCCTGTTCATCCTGCAGACAGAGAAGTTTTCTCCCAAGTCCTACTCAACATTTAAGCAACAGACTTAGTGGTCTCATCTTCTATCTGCGACCTTACAATAGGGTCTGCTTTTCTGCGTTGAGAAGATGTGTTCTGTTAGGAGGCCAAATCACAGAAAGAAGAAAGTAACAGGGTTATCTACAAATCAGACATGTTCTCCCACCTCGGCCCTTTAATGCTCTGACACACCCTGAAGCAGAGCAGGCTGTGTTAAATGGAGGGTGATCACTGATTGTAGATGTTTTTTTTCCCCAGCTGCCCCATCGAGGAGCCTCGCTGTAGGAGAAACAGATCCCATTACAGATGTGGCTTAAAGCACAAACACACACACAACTACAGAATTACATGAGTAAACACTGTATTTGTGTGCAAAGTTTGGATTTTTATGCAGATGGAGTTCAAGGTTCTTGGGTTTTTACCACAGATGCATAAGTGGGTCATAGACAAGGCAATGAGGAAGAATAAATCTAGTTTTTTTTTTGGTGAAAATCTGCACACTAGTCAGGTAAAATGCAATCAGTGCTTTTGCTTTTCCTCATGACAACCCTTCCGCTCCCCTTCTCCCCCAACCTCTGATTTAATGCATGTCTGTGTGTTGAGATGAAGTGAGAAGATGAAAGTGAAACATGGAACTAGTGCAGAATATTTCTCACTTTTTTATTCAGTTAGCTGCATCTGACTTCTCCTCACCTGTTCTTAGATCAGCTAAAGAAGGTGAAAGTGTCTGCGTTCACAGAAACACTCCCGACCCCTGTCGTTAACTGCAACACGTCGAGCTCATGCATTATTCATTCCCTCCACCTTCACCTCCTGCCAAAAGTCGTGACTGACTTTTGGAACGGGACGAGAAAATCTGAAGCCATGTGAACCAGATTTGCCCTTCTGCATTTAAATCAATTACCTGAGACCACCTGTGTGTGAAAAATGGTGACACATTGTGATAAACAGCTTCTTACTTCCAGTCTGCTTATCTGCAGTGCAAAGTAAACATCACATGAAGCTAATTGACAGAGTTTTTGCAGACTAATCCAGCCAAGTTTCAACACAAACTATGTAATTAGGACCATAATCTTTAAAATTAATAATAAATCAAACCCTCGCCAGTCTCTATCTGAGCCATAACTGTCAGCATAAATAACCTCTCTGGGTCCTGATATGATGCACACATAGAGAGAGAGAGCGGAGTTCACGAGGAGAATGAGCTGCATGGTCACAGTTCGTTCTCTGCACTGAAACGTCTCCAGGGTGGGAATTCAGCCAGAACTGACCTGTTTCACTCCTTTTGTAAACCAGAAAAACATTAGTAAGTTTGTTACACTCACAGCTGCAGACTGGAAGTTTATGCTTTACAGAAACATTTCAGTTTGTTGCTTCAAATCACAACATTTAGAAGCCATAAGTTATATTTCAATGGTTAGGAATCAGAAGAGGAGACCAAGCAGAGAACAAAGCAATCCTGTAATTGAGATTTTCTGATCTGACAGTTTATAAGCAGAAAATGAAACAAAACTCCACATGGAAAACACTGGAGGATGTACAGAATACGCAAATCTAAATGACAAAACAATTCCAGAAACAGTCTTCGCACTGACTCAAAAATTTAACAAAATATGAAATTTGCTCAGAGAAAATGGTCAGAGAAAATGACATAAAGACAAAACTGTTTCCAAATAGAAAACTATAATTTAACCAGAATTTTGTTAAAGTAAAATGTTGAGATTAGCTTTTGGCAGCCTCCGTCTGGCCTTCCTTGTATTTGTATCCATTTTCCCCTCGACTCGGACCAGGTTCCCTTTCCTGGCATTTAATCATCTCCACTGGATGATCCTTCTGCCAACATAATTCAGGATTGAGGATATTGAGGATTCTGCATTCAGGGTGTTTGCAGTGTTAGTTTTCTGGCACTACTTCAGCTACTTCCATGGTGCAAAGAGAGGGAACACAAAGCTGAACACAGAAGAATTCAACAATGTCTCTCATTTTGAGAAACCAACCAGACTATTGTATCTGCTTGCGGTCTCAACGACACTGATGAAGGCAAAGCTGTCTTCTCAGATCTTTAAATTCTCAGTTGAATGTTATCATCCTTGCTATCATAACTCGAAGTCACTGTTTAAAATGGCTTTACTCATTAGATTACTTTGTGATGAATTATAATCTAAAAATGTTTTGTGTGTGACATGCAGAATTAAATCCAGATCACTTGATAAAAATGTCTTCAAGCTTTCTCAACCAGATGACATATAATTAATCACTTTCTCCAAATTTGTCTTGCAAACAGTCAGTGAAGATTTCAGATGAGGAAAAAATGATCACAAGAGAAACAACCAGAGATCCGTGTTCACAACACCTCTGTAATTGGACACAATCTCAAGTCAGTCACATTATTCTCGCTGTACTTTGTCTGATTTTCACTGGAAACGAAGCCGGAGTTTGTTGCTGGAGCTTGAGGTTTAAGAGCTTTTTCAGTGAGCTGAATTGCACCTTCGGGGCACTTCTTTTTCTTTTTCTTTTTCTTTTTTATCCGAACACACCAGTCAGATCTGTGACAGCGTCTAACCTCAGGCTCTCCACTGCACCCGTCTCTTACCCCGCCCAGCTTCTCCCTTTTGGCCCATCAATCACTCCGGCCTGCATCACGCTCTAGTAAGCTTGACTGGCACTAAGGAGTGAATCTGGCTTTGCTGACGCTGGGTGTGTGGGGCTGTTTACATCCTCATATTTTTGTTTTCCTCCTGGAGATGTTCTGAAAGGAAGCAAACTAATCTGGATTGCTTTAAAATTCTAGATCAGAGCAGCTCTTTGATTCTTGTAGATTTATCTCATCCTCCTATCCTGATCTTTATCCGCTCTTGCTCCTTATAAAGGCCAAGAGGCTGGTCACATCAGCTGGTCAAGGACCGTCCTTGTCAGGTCATTTGGCGTATAAACTGCCCGTCTCCTTTGTGGCTTTAGTGCTCACTCCGTATCCGTTTATTGATTCCAGCGCTGATCCCTTTCAGGCAGGCCTGAATGTGCATCTCAGACTCGGAAAACATCCCATCATGTCGCTCTGCTCATTACAGCATCTGAGCGGCGTCCTTCTTTGTGTCAGCACGATGAGCGGTGACAGCACTCCGAGTCATGTCCTTTTGTTGTGTTTACTGGAGTGAACTGGGAGCCGTTTGCGGACCAAAGGCTGAGCTGTAAAGCCGAGTTAGGTCCAAGGCTGAGTGCTGACCCAATGTTTTTTTTTCTTCTCCTTCTTCCTCACACCACATGGCACTTTTTTTTTTTTTCTTTGAATCAATGACCCAGAAAGGCACACTCCCTCTAAAATCATTAAACGCATCGTGCGTTTTCTCCTTCCTGCTCATGGCTGATTGATAACGAGGCAGTAATGAATGTTTTTTAACTAAAATGATAATTAAAATGTTGTGGAAATCCAAACCAGATCATTTCAGGCCTAGACTGTTAATTTTAATTTATGAGCCAGGAATGTCTTGAGAGGGTAATGAACAGCATGGCTGTCCACATTTATAACCAGAGTAAATTAGAGCTGTGACAGCCTCTAATTAAGTCTCAAGTCACAGCGAATGATTATTTTTCTGTTTTGTCATGGAAATGCGGAAGGCAAGGACAGAAATAAGGCGATGTAATTGGAGTGACACACGACAGGATGAAGACAAAGTTCAGCAGGGAAGTTGGAATTGAAAGTTTTCACTCTTTAGAGGAGGTGGAAATAGGATGAAGGGTTTTTTACAGAGGGAGCAGATGGGCCATCTGGCCTGTTCTGGCCAAGAAAGGCGCTTTGGCTTCTTTTATCCTGCTTTCACAGTGTTTGTTTAGTCTTTCTGGATGACTCCCCACCCACCTGCACTCTCTTGTCCCTCACTGAGAGTCATTTCCAGACATCAAGCACCTTTCCACTAACATGCTTCCTACACAGCGTGGAAAGGTGCAGAATTTGATTTGATTTGGTTTCCAGTTTGGGATGATGATAGAGAAAGGAACATTTCCATACTTAATATCCTATTCCTCCTGTCTGCAGAAGAAGCCCAAATAATCACACCTCCACCACCGTACTTGACAATACTTCCAATACGCTGCTTTAATATATTGCCTTGGCAAATTTCAATTGTAGTGCCATACTTTTTCAGATGCATTAATTTCCACTTTGATGAAAGAATTATAGACTGAGTAACTTTGGAAGTGGCCTTTTAAGCCTCCTCAGACTGATGGACAGCAGCTGATTTTCTAAATCACTGCTGATGTCTCTGCTTTTTGGTAATTCCTTCAAGCACCCTTACAGACTTTACAACAGCAATCTAACAAAAAACTTAGGCTTTTAAGAGCTTCTCAGACTTTATGATGACTAATTAACCAAGTGGATTTGATTAGAGGCACCTGGCCTCTACATTTCCTCTTAACTCTTACAGAATAGGTCCTTGTTTTTAACAAATCTGGTTCTACATTTTGTGCAGCTTTTGCTGAATCTATCAGGACTACCTTCAAGAGAATTGGATCCATGTCTGCTGTTATACATTCTGCTAGCAAGCAGCTTTTTAAATTTGGTTATCAACATTTCACTACATTTTGTTTTTTACTACGACTACAGCAAAAACCAAGTCAAAAGTCAGGACTTCTGTGGTCGACTTAGGTTTAGCATCAAGTTAAGCAAATAAGAACATCAACCAAAAGAATTGGACCAAAACTTGACCTGGCTTATTGGATATACGGGATACTTTTATGGGTGTTTATATTAAGAGTTTACAATTAACATTTTGACTTGAGGCAGGATCTTATGAACCTTTGCCATGTTGGTTATGTTTCCCAGGTGGAACCAACAAATTTTTATATAAAATTGGTCTGGTATTAAAAGGTTAATTCTCACCTGACCAAAGTATTTGGCTTCACTTAAAATCTCAGTAACATTTGGCAAACATCTTCCATTTATGTTTGTGATGGTAGGAGAGAAAAAGCATTTCTCTGGCATGCCTCCCAAACATCTGATTGGTACTTATGTCATAAAAACAAACCATACATATATTAAAAAGTTGCTTAAAAATCTCATTTACAGGAAAGAAATAATTAACTGGGAAGAAATTCAAACTGATTTAATTAATAATTTGTTATTCCAATAATTATAATAAATCTCTCCTATTCTCAAATTGAAGTTTGTATTTACAAAAAAGTTCAGAGTGAGATTTTAAATTTCAATAAAATATATTTTATTGCTGTTAACACATTTGTTTTCATGGTAAGTGTGAAAAGCGATTACCCATTAAAAAATATATTTTTAATAATGTCCAAAGAAAAACTGGAATATGTATTGAGTCTCATTAAATAATAAATAAGCATGTACTTAAAGCATAATATTACACAACCGAATACATATTACAAAACAATACAGCAAGATGTTGGTTTAAAACAGATACTTCACTTTAAATTATAATTTTTGAGCATTTTACAGACATTTTCTCTATAAAAAGGACTCACGTAATGCAAGAAAAGAATTTTTTTTTTTTTAATACTTTACCTTGCCACTCCACACAATCTCTGTTCATGATATGTTCTCCCTTGAGACACTGTAATAGAAATGGCCCATTAAAAAAAAAACCTGTCCATAGCTGTATGACTAATATAAGCCATCCTGTGTTTGCAGCTGTTTATTTATTTTTTCTCTAATTTGAGCAAAATCTGCTCAGTTGGAAGCAGTTTGTTTTTCCTGTTTTTATTTATTAGCCTAACATGTGGCTTAAATATGTGACAAGCTAAGAAAAGGTATCCTAACACAAATCTGTTTAGAAATCTGTCCCTGCAGTGTTTGTGGGCTGGAACATCTGTTATGGCCTGTTGTTCTAAACAGGCGCCTATAAGTTCAGTTCAACATGGGAAAAGAGATTACAGGCAGGCTAATTGTGTATGAGGAGAAATCGTGCAAGTATTTTAATATACAAACTATTCAAAAGTGAGATAAAACAGAGCACAGATTGTGTTCCTGCTGCTCAGATAGTCTATTAAAACTAAATGTGCTTCTCTTTGCATAAGAACAAGCGCCGTCTTAAGAATGGATCCTGTCACATCTCTATTTTAAGGGTGGCTAAATTTTCTCACTAATTCCCAATGTTCTGAAATGTGTAAGAGACGGCTTAACACCGTGCACCATCTTCGGTTTCCATGACGACCGTGATCCCTGTATAATAATCGGATTCCCACCGTGGCTGTGAAAACACTCGTTCCCGCTCAATCTAGGCAAATTACAACAAGAAACACTGTGATGAGGAATCTCGACTGTTCTGGTAAACAATTCTGTGAAGATCTGCTTATTTTTGGATGTCTGGGTCAGACCACAAGACATCAGCAAGGATATGGTTTCGAATAAAAAGAAAGATTTCAGATGTGCATTTTCATTTAAGACGAACAGAGGGAGAAGATGCCATTAGCAAATTTACATTTAAAACATTTAAAGTGTAATTTTTGACATTTATTTATCCCTGGATTCAGCTCCTTTTTTCTTTCAATTCAAATTCAAAAATACTTTATCACAAAGTTGTAAGTCATATCCAAGTATCTTCAATGATTTGTTGTTCATGGTGATTCTGTGGACAGAAAGGGTCTGTGGTAGCAGTTGGTCTTGCAGTGAATCTGAAGAGGCCTCTGACTGAAGACTGTTGCTTAATCACATAATAGTTTCATAATTATTAGGGCAACAGAGACGATATTCCACAGTGACACTGTAAGCTGTTGCCAAGCACTGCTAATTCTCTGCTAAAGTCAAAATGAGGAGGCAGCATAATTTTGCTGGATAGTGTTTAAAAGTAACAGCCTGAATGAAAAACCACCTCAATCCAGTGGAAAGTAGTTTAGTTTGAAATAACACAATGAGTCTTTTGTGCCTTCTCTGGCTTTTTGTAACATACAACTGGTGATAAAAAGAGTTAATTTTGAGAATTTTTCTATCAGTGAAAACTTCCACACCGAAGAGAGTTGCTAAGTGTCAGTATTTAGTAATTAGGTATAAATGGAAATTTTAAATTTCCCAACAGCATGTCATTGTTGTAATTAATACTCTGGTTTCATTTTTACACAAACTGTAGCTGTTAATAAGTAAATGGATAAAAAATAAGAAATAACCTTTTTAAATGTTTTTATGAACAAAACATGAAACATTGCTCCTCCTCCCTATAGTGGGTATTGCTGGAAACGGGCACCAAATGAAATTCCTGCCTAAATCATTGGGCTGCATCAGTTTGTTTTTTTTTTTACACATTTCTTTTAAATATGATTTGAAATTTGACAGAAATACGTGACTTGTTCTGCATATTGTGTTCACATCCAGCTCCGCTGTACCTCCCTGTTGTGCCTCAGGGTAGCGGTGCTTACTTCAGCTGTTTTTAACCTAGGATATTAAATGTGAAAGCACCTGAACACATTTGTAGAGGAATAGCAGACAGTGTCATGACAGTAAATATATTGCAGATAATGAAAATAGGGCATCCTTCAGAGTATGAAGAAGAGACATCCACCCAGGTTTAATTGCATCCTCCATTTCCAGTCTCTGGGTTTTGTTTTGTCATTTTTTCTGTCTTGCATTATATCTGAGAGCAAAGGGGCTGACTCCATTAATTCTTTTCACTGGCACAGTCTTCGCCTTTCACATTTATCTCCAGCTCAGCTTATGACAACTATAGATCCTCTCTCCTTTGCACAAGACAAATGACCTTATTACCAAGGAGGACCATTCAAAATAGGATCATGTCAGGCATGGCGAAATGCTTTTGAGAACGTACAGAGCAGCTCCGTGAGCCGTGCGCCTTTTCTCTGGGAAAAAATCAAAAGGCCGTTTTGCAGACCAAACGAGTTTTTAGAGCTTGTTTGGGCTTTCAGCTCGGATCAAGAGGCTCATCCAGAACCAGCACTAAAGTAGACAGCAGGCTCTTTCTCTATATAATCCAATACTGTCCAGACATTTCTAAAAGACTACCTTCAGCAGAACACAATTGTTTTACCATAATGAAGTTTTTGGTTTACTGACAAACATAGGTACTTGTCTTGCCCTTTGTGTGTAGTTTTCAATGTGTTTGCATGCACTCTTTCCCCTCCATATGTTGTCATAGCACTGAGGGCCAGAAAGATAGGCCAGGCACGCAATGTTCTCCCTTGTGGGAAATTAGCGTCTTCATGCATAATTGCAGGATAAGATAGCAGAGGCAGGATGCATTTTCCTCAGTTGTGTACATATAGCCCCGAAGCCCTGATACATTATCTACACATCACTGTGAGGAACTTTCTTGCTGAATAATTGATGCTCACAGCTGTTTGTGCAACAGTTAGAAACAAGGTGAGTTCAAGCAAGTCAAACAAAAGACGCCATCCTATCAATCCAGAGCTGTTCTCGTTTGATTTTTTTTTTTTTCTTTAGACATGAGCGGGAGATAAACAAGGCCACTGTGTGTAAGTGTCCAATCACAAACCATCAAGGCTAAATCATGATGGCAGATATTAAAAGCATGACTGATGGGCTAATAAACCTATCATATTTGTGTCAGTCATACAGAATGGGCTCCCTGTCCTCAAAGTGGTTTCACTGGATTTGCATAAATTCAATATTCCCACACAGATCACCTATTACCGAAAAAAATTGAGGTATTTATTAGTTTCTATAAACCTAAACAATTTACCCCATATTAGGGGTAAACTGCTAATTTTATTTGGACCCAAACCAGAAATTTTAAGCTTTTCTTTTTTTCCATTTTTTGGAGGACAGAAATTCAGATTACTTGTAATAGCTGTTGAATTTTAAATAAAACTGATGCTAAACTGGTTTAGAAAACCTGCCACGTATTTCTGAAATTTCAGATTTGGCAACAGCGTTCAGCGCGCCTCTCTTTAATTACTTCAGTCAGAACTTGATTTTCTTGGCACATTTCTTTTCAACACTTCTGCTTTAAAAGTAAAGCACTTGTGATGATAACTGCAATTTTTGAGCCAACATTGAAGCCTGAATGCTCGAAAGTGGCTGAAAAATATGAAAGTAAAATAACAGTTGCAGAGAAAATGTTGCACTTTTTCCCAGAACCGCATTTATGTTTTTTCCATCTTGGCACTGCCCTTAGCTTCCATTCTCTCTGCAAAGTGCAAATTCTGTGAAGAACAAGTAAAATGGAAACCCTGTGCATGCAAGCATCTTCAGCACAGTTTGTTGATACCACAGGTTTAGCCTAACTGAACTTGTTCCCGCCTGAGTGACTTGTCGAATCATTCATCCTGGCTCTTTGCCCCTCAGGTGAGCTGCGTTCCTCACTCGATGTTTATGCAGGTTGTCAACATTTGACAGCGGACGGAACAGGGCTGGCAGTTGGTTTCCCCTTCGCCTGATCAGTGTGGACCGTTGGCCCACAGCTGAAGGTCAGAATAGGGCACACACAAACACCGCAGCACCCTGAGATGCATGAAAAATTGTCCATTTGAGAGCAAAATTTATCACTGAATAAGAAGTATAAGGATTTTTTTATTGGCTTTCATTTTTTGTTTTAAGTCTTTATAAAATAATACTAATATAAAATTTTACTTTTTCCCAGAAATCAGTCATTTTAGGTTGTTTTTGATGGGCTACAGGAAATTCTTTGAAAGATTTTTCCCACATCAGTTCTTTTCTCAGCTCACAGACTACACAGCTGTTTTATCTCTTGAGCAAGGACCAAATGGTTGTCATTTCCCACTAACAGCTCATATTTTCTTTAAATGCCACAGAAATGCATTCAGCTGGAGCTAAACGGAGAGCAAACACTGTCAAATGTTGTGATTCTGCTTTCCTCCCGGCTGTTCTCCTTTTGAAAATCAATATCTCCACGTTGCTTCTGTAGATTTTTTCCACAAGATAAAACCATAAGGGCAAATTTGTCCACCCAAGGTCAGAAATTCACAATTTTTTCTGACACAATCTAAAGTAGTAATGAGTGGTGTCTTTTTAGAAAGCTGCAGTTTCAGCTTCAGGGTCATTAAATCATCCAGTTTTATGAAAAAGATTTTTACCCATTTAAATGTTTGCATTTGCTTTTTTCCAAATCTAAAACATTTCATATTGTAAAATGAGAATCAGGCATGGATAACCCAAAAAAATATAAAAATCATTTTTCAGATCATATCAAAACTAAACTTTCTCCATGTGAAAGTATTTGTAACTGTGATTAACCACATTTCTTTTGTTTCATTTCACTTAAACACATCCAGGGCCAGAGCCAAATTATGACTTTAAGCTTTAAGTCAAAGCTCATTTAGGAAAGTTTATGTTTAATGATCTGCTGACTGCTGCTGCAAAGAGTGACATGGCCTGTTATTAAAGTTTCAGGGAAAATTACTCTTTTTTTTTTTTCCCCCTTAAGAAACAAAATCTTCAAGTATCTTTATCTAATATTAAAATGTATTTTATCTGAAACATTTCAGTGTGACAAAGTAGAAACTGAAGGAATTTGAAAGAGCTGAAGTGGTTTTATAGTTACATTTAATTGAGGTGCTTCAAAAAATTTTAATTTAACTTTATCTTAAAGTCTCACATATATGCAAAGATTCATCTAAATATTTGTGGTGCTAAATGTTTTAAACATCTGTTAACTTTAAAAGGCCTGTTGATTTGGTTTTGATAATCATACTTGAAAACTGATTTCAATCATCAGCTTGCATGAAAGTACAGAATAGAGCAACACAGAGAATAATTGGAAAGGAGCGGATAAGATCCAACATAAAACTTCTGGAATCTCCCAAAAGACTCCAACAATTTGAACTTTTTCTGCCAATTTAAATGAGCTAAAGCAATTCTGTCATAAATATCCTGTTAGAACAGCGACTGAAGCTTCTTAATGGCTACAAAAAGTGAGTAGTTGAAGCAAATCGCTAAGGAAAATTTAACCAGTCCTTGTATGGAAAACTTATTTTCCTGAAGCTCCCTGAGCCTCAGCAGCAAACTCTTTGTAAAACAGCTGCTATGCCTAATTTTGAAAAGTTTCCAGTTTCCAATTTTTACATCTGATCAGACATTTCTCACTTTCTGAACTGCTTGAGCTGTGGAAAAATGTCTCCCCTGAATAAGTAGGGATATTTCTTCACAATCCCACATGGAAAAATAAACAGCTTGTTCAGTCAAGGGCTATCAGCTGCAGATGGCTGAAGACAATAAACATGATCAAACATGGAGGCTGGTATTTTGAGGCCTAATGCTTAAAGATGATGTAATCTGGCTCTTTTTTTTTTGCACCATTTTCTTATTTTCTTCCCAAAAGGATCTTCAAAACTTTTACATCAATGTGACCTTTCATTTCAGCATATGATTAAATGTCCTGATTCATAACTTCCTTTCCAACCATAAACAATCTAAGTTGTGTAATGAGATGTGTGGGCTGCCCCTCACTATTAATGGCTTCGATAAATCACCTATTTATCTGAGCTGACTAGTGGTGCCGAGTCTCAGCACTTCCCTCTCCCGGCAGCGAGCCACCTTCAAGCCATCCCGTCCTGTAATCTTGATTAATTCTGTTTACCTTGGAGCAGTCATTATAGAGAATGGCTCCTATGATTTCAGCAGACTTCTTGTTTTGTAGGTTGGAGCTTGACCTCGATGTTGTTTGGCTCCTCATTTTCCCCCAAGGTTACAGGCTTTTGTCGATTTGAAACGGAGTAAAAACGTTGGTTTTCTGTGCGTTTGTTGGATTCTCATCTGCACCACAAACAGCGTTACATACAGTGCCTCTTTTTAAAAAATATTTATGTTACAAACACAAACCTTATTACATTTATATATTTATATTACGATTGTGAAGTTAAATGACAGTTACATCTTAAAAGTATTTCCTTTATTTATATTTAGCCCCTAAATAAAATCCAGAGCAACCATTTGCCTTCAGATGCTGCATAGTTGATGAACATTTGTGTCTTATCTATTTAAATCCAGCTGTTCTGTGAAGACCTGAGATGTTTGTTGAGGAACACTGGTGAATAAGCATCATGAAAATCAAGAAATAACCCAGACAAGTTATGAATGAAGGGTTTGGAGAGTAGAATTTAGTTATAAAACAATATCCCAAACTTTGAGCTCCTAAACGAAAGCAGTTCTATATGGTATGACCACAATGTTAGCAAAACCATGCAAACTGAAAAAACTGATCAGCGATTAGCAAAGATGTAAAAGGTAACTTTGGAGGAGCTGCAGAGACTTGCAGCTCTGGTAGAAGAATCTCTTGGCAGCATAAATATTAACTGTATTTATAAATATGACCATTGTCATATTAAATGGAGTAAGAAGAAAGACATTGTTGGGAAATAAAAACTATTTGGAGGTCGCAAGTTTGTATCTTGGCATTTTAGGTATTCCATGTAGAGAAGATGGTTGCTTACATGCAAATCTACAAGAATGATGTATCTTAATTTCTTGATTGACTTTATTAAATCAACACTACATCCAGCGTAAAAGTAGGCAGTGACCTGTGTTTGTGTAACCTTCAACAGTTTGCCGTTTGACACTGTGGGAATGCTTTTTATTCAGCAGAGACAGACAAGCTTGAACTAAGCACAAACAGGACAGCCAAAAACGATCACAATTATTAATTGTTCGATTGGTCCTTCTTCAGAAGGGAATCTGAAGCTGATTACAATTGATAGGAAAATGGATGGAGGTGAAAAAACATCAGTATAGGAAGGGAAAAAGCTGAGGATTCACCTTCTAGAAGCACAACAAGCCGAAGTCTTTATTGGAATAGATTAAATATATGAAACTGGACTTGAAAATATAAATTTATAGACACTTTTTCTCCAATCTGACACAACTTGAGCTGAAAATGGACAAAAATTTCAGCCCGTTATGTAAAAAGCTAGTAGACATTCTCCACAGCTGATTGCAGTGAAAGGTGATTTTACACAGCTTTGACTCCAAGGGACCAAATACAGATGCACACCACACTTTCGAGATTTTGAACATCATAATTTTCCTTCTACTTCAAAGATATGTTCTGCTTCGTATTGATCAGTTTCTTGTACAATACAGTATAAAGTCCTGTATGTTACCAGGTGGATTGTTGTTGTGATGTGCCGTTATAATTTGAGGAGGAAGATTTCTTTTAACATGCTGATTACAGCAAAGATGACACAGCATGCCTCTTTCCCCAAAGTCTGAGACATGAATAAAAATCATGGCAAATAGCTCTGCCTGCTCTCCATTTTTGCGTTTCTATTTGCCTAATGATCTTGCAGGAGAGGGTCCCACTCCAGCTACAAGGCTGCCTGATTGTATGGTCCTCAGCATTAGCAGAGATAGCATGTGCAGTGGGCTTACTTTCCCCCCCCATCAGGTCATAGATGATACCTCATTCTGTGTTCACTTTGTCGTTTTACTACTAATAGCCTTTTTCTCACAGGTAGATAAATGGCTGAAACAAATCTGTGCTCTTTGGTGCTGTTTAGCTCGGTTGGATGAAGGTCAGTGATTACATCTGATTTTGTGTTTTGACTGAACGTTTCTCTGGGTGTAGTGAGTGCAAAAACAAATAAAAATGGATTGCAGATAATTCTCTGGCTGCAACACTTATCAAGCTGTAATGAAATAAATTTGAGCTCGGTATGGGAGGTGATACATCTCTTTATCTTTGTTAGAGCTGGGTGTATTACCACCAGCAGTCCCACGTACTCAATTTGAGCGAGTAAAGTTGATTATGTTCTACATGGTTGAATGTGAACATTTTATGAGCTCTTGTAGAGTTTGTTGCAACAGGGGGAACTCATCTTGCTTTAAAGTTTCCCTCCACTTTTACTTAATACCTGAAGATCACAGCGCTTCTAATAGTGGACTGGAAATGGAAGAGATGGAGGAGATGGAAGAAAAGCAGAAAAAAAAGAAAAAGCCACCCCCTTCCACACTGATCTCAAATGGAGCGGTGTAATAGAGCAATTTCAGCTCTGCCTGGAGCAAACTAGTCCCTTTATTCACATTCTCTGGTCTCTTCCTCTTTGGCTAGATTGCCCCAGACCCTCCACCCCTCACCCCCTATAAAATGGAAGAGGATGGTAGAGCTGTAAGCCGTACAGGAAGGCAGCGCAGGGACAGAAACAGAGCCCACATTAAGGACGTTACTGCTGCATTTATATGTATTCGACAGGTTCCCAAGGTGCTGGACCTTGTGCTCCAAGGTGACAGTGGCTTTGCTGAAGAAAGACCTGACACACACTTACAGTATATGGGTCCCCCTGGTGGAGTACTCCAGGTCCAATCACATATGTAGCTAAACTAATCCAGCTGCACACTGAGAACAACCAAACTGGCTATATTTTGGGCTTCAGGTCATGTTGATATCATCTATTTTTCCCCAAATTCTTTTCCTTGAACTACAGGAAATTTTTTACATAGCATAATAGGTCTTTTTTTTTTTAGAACAGTTGTTTCGAGTCAGTGATTTCACAACCCTCTGGCACACATTCAGCCTAGTTATTAACAGTTTTACTGGTCTTGTTATTGCTGTCATGGGTCTATAAAACCAAGTCTGTCACAGTTTTGTGCTTTTGTGTCTATAGGAATAATTTGAGGCATTGGATTAATGTTACAGCTCTTGCATACTGCCAGAGGCAGTTGAAGCTCTAGGCTATCATGTTTCCATCTGTAAGGCATACATTGAGTAAGATTTTAACATATAGTTATACATTAAGAAACAAATCGCCCCTCTGACGCTGCTTCTGTTTGATTTAAATCAGATATGAGGGAGTCAGCATAAAGCACAATAAAGCCCAAAGGGACTGCACGGAGCAGAAGGCAGCAGAGGCACATCTGCTGTATGAGATATGACATACGCAAAAGCCACATGGCAAGAGATGCCATCGGCAAGTGCAGCAAAGTAACTATAGCAAAGTCAGGCGGCGTCTGACATTAATCAGCATAAACCAGTGGCCACAAAGACAGGATGTTAAAATAATCTTTAAAAATCTGATTAAAAAAAACAAAAATGACAGGTAAGTAACATGTCTTTACTACTTATAATAGTTGGGGTCCCAACAATCAATTGAGAAGGGTTCTTAATTATAGCTACGAACTAAAACTTTAATTATTCCCTTATGTGGCTCATCTATTAAAAATCAGTTAGGATGAGTGAATTATCATTGATCAGAGAGCTTGAAAATGACAAAAATGGATTATAAAAACATTTTTTTTTCTTTTTAAATGCATCTGTGAGAATTTGGCAAAGCCAAAACTCAGAGGAAAATGGGAGCCCGTCTTAAATTGTCTTCATCCTTTCCACATTAAACTTAAAAAAACATAAAGATGAAGCTCTCAAAAAATTACATAGTTATATTTATTAAAATTCCCTTAAAAAGTGGCACCTGTCAGCTCCTGGTAGCGGCCTCCTGAGTGCCGTAGATAGGGAGCAGCCATGAGGATTTGGACAGCAGGCTGTTGTGTGCTTTGACCTCAACCGGACTCCAGAGTTTGGCTCTGGACGGAGCCAGTCAGTCGGCCTCTTCTCTGTCTGATCGGATTGGGCCGCTTTTGAGAGACACAACTGTTCATCGGTGCCCAGTGGGGACCGACTGGCATTCTGCTCGTGCCAAACTGGCCCTCTGCTAAGATGTCCCACCAGTGCAACTCCACCTCCCAAATCTCCTGCTGTTTACAAAAAACAGGAATTATCACACCAACCCATTCTCCAGATTGCTACCTTTCATTATCCAAATTACCAAATTGGATCCACGCAAAGTTAATTTAAAAAGCTAATTTAAATTAGCAGTAATCTCAGTAGGAATATTCAAGAAATCAAGCCAAAATTAGCTAACTTGGTGCATCAGCCAACTACAGTTTGTTCTGCCTTTCATTTAATTTATTTACTCCTCATGCTTTCTCACTTCTAAACAGCGACGTCTCCTTCAGCGCCGTTAAGACTTCTAACTTGTGTTTGTTTTGCTGGCTGGCTGAACTGCTCTGTCAGGAGAAATGAAAGGCATCAGGGTTGTTACTGGGGATGGATGTCAGAAAAGATTCCACAATAGGAACAGGCAATGCCATGTGGCTTTACCCTGACATACTACGCTCCATAAAAAGAACATAATTGGCTCCCTAATTGCTCTCAGAGGCATGTATCACTGCCCCTGCTAGTTCTCGGCCCTGGCTTAAACCTCGGTACAAGTCTGGTGTCAGATTATGTGATCTGCTCTGAACCCGAGAAAGACGAGAGGCAGAAAGGATCTCTTTCTTCTCCTGAAGGGGGGCGCAGCTCTGTTTATTGGCCTCAGGGGGGCGCTTGCTTCCCCAGCCAACTATCCTATTTGATGACCTGTTATTACACTGATCCCAACAACATGACATGTCACATAGCATAGCACACTTTCTTTGATTACTTTGAAAGCATTGCAAAATGTTTTTGTCATGTTACAACCACAAGTTTGAATCTATTTTGTTTATATTTTTTGTAATAGATCAATGCTAAATGGTGCAGAATTGTGTTGTGGGATTAATTTAATTTTCCTCATCTTTTAAAAATTAGGTTTTGGTCCCATCTGATCAGATCACCTCCTTGCATTTCCTTCTATGTGGAATTTTAAAACACAATACTTCTTATGGCTTTCTTTCCGCATAACAATAATCTTGCATTCTTCCAAATGCAATATTTGTTGAGCTCATGTTTATCTGTTGTTTCGTCAGATTTTAACACCTGAGCTGTGGATCTTTGCAGTTTCTCCAGTGTTAATAATAATGTTCTCTAAATCTGCTCAGTATGCCATGTCTCCTGTTTTCAAAATGTTTCGCAAATGAAAGAAGCAGAAATGAGAAATAGATCTAACTTTATGTTCCAAAGCCTCATAAGGACTCAAACATAACTCCTAGGTTTTCATATCGGACGCGGTTTCTGGGCAAAAAGGTTGCAGATATTTCCTTTGTTTGCTGACTGATCTGGTACCCAGAGGAGCTGGGCTTGTCCAGCAACTGACTGTCATCCAGGAACATTTGTTCATCCCCAAAAAGCAGCAGTTTCATTTTTAGATGCTGTTTTGCTCGATTTGTCCAAATGATGAATTATGAAGACATAATGGGAAGACTTGGAGTTCAGACTTTCACACACAAATAAAAAAATGAGCTTGTTTCTGTCAGCCTTGGTAATCTTCTCAGTGATCAGTCTGGATGGTGATAACCTCCTGGCCTCGTCTTGGTGCCTCTTCGCCAGCCTGGGATATAATAACACAGAAAATACCAGCTGAAGATAGGAAATTGTTATTTGATGAGCTGTAAACACAACACCCCGATGAGTTCATGGCAACCTTTACACACTTCAGGCACACCTTTATCCATTCTAACTGATGTTTTGTTTTTATTCACTTTGTCATTTAGTCAGTTTTATCAGCTATATCTCCACAGCATAGGTTTATAACCTGGATATTAGACTCTGTTAAAGTCAAAGTCAGTTATTGCATATGCAGTAAATGCACCAAACACAACTGAAATAGAAATGTAGGTAATTCTAGGATTCATAAGTCCCATGCTGATTGTCGGGTGGAAGAGATAACAGACAAAAGACTTGAGCGTTTTCAGTGTGTGTTTGTCATCTCTGTGCTTCAGCCAGTCGTCTGTGAACGCTTTTGTTCTGCATCTGAACAGGCAGAGTCCATGTGGACTCTCCATGTTTGCTCTCCTGAGAAGACGCAGCTGTGGATGCGAATCTGGTGAAGTTGGTCGACTCTGACTCATGAAGTAAAGGTTTATTCAGGTGGAGATTTCATCAGCCCACGTGGAATTAACACTTTGTGGTGAAGCTGAAGGTTTTTGGTGTGTGGAATTGGAGTGATCTACTCTGACAGATTGGTGTGTCAGATGCGGTTGTCTGAAAAGTACACAGATTGAAGTTTACTCAGACAAATTCTGTCACTAAGCTTTTTGGGAAGCCAAAATAACTTCAATTGTTGTGAAACCGAGCTGGCAAAACAAAAAAAACATGGCCACAAGCTTGACTTTGTGCCAAAGATATACACACAGCTTTTTATAAGAAATAATAAGAGGAACCCTACTGAAAATTGTGTGTTGATTGTAAAATGGGAACAATCACAGGAATTTTCAGAGCAGCATTTCCTTTTTCAAAGATATAATTTTCTTTGATTCAGTTAGTTTTAGTAAAAACTCATAAGTAATCAGCAACATTTGAAAAAAAGAAGATAACAATGAGTGTTAATTTAAAAAAAAGTCTTAATCTGCTTTCTAAAAAGCTACAATCTTCACTGTTTTGTATCCTGTCTCTGATTTCTCACTAATTTCCAGAAATAAAAACCAGATCTTTGCTGATTATTTGGTGTTGAATCATCCAAGGATCTTCTTTCTCAATAGTCTTCTATCTTTGCACAATCAAAAAGTTTTATACATCTTGTCCCTTTTGACAAATGCCACTACAGAAATATGCCAGAGTTTAGTTGAAACTACAGCAACTAAATTATTAGTAATAGGGACATGCTTGCTTTCAGATACACCCTACAGACCTCATTTATTTTAATCACAGGTCCACACAGTACTCAAGCTCTAGTGATGCATAACTTGAACATGGTAACATGGAAGCTGCACCACTGGCTTGGCTTCAACAAGCAACGATTATTGTCACAGGAGGGCTTCTAGAGGTGGAGGGGAGGTGTCTGCTGTTGCCTGGAGGTACCATTACAACGGCTGTTTATGTTTGAGACTTAATGGTTATACTGGGCACATCGTGATTATGATGGTGCCTCTAATTGTCCGAACCAGTGAGCCTGTTGTCGTGGAGCTGCAAAGGGTTAGAGGTTAGTAGCTCGCTGTTGTGCAGTTATTAATCTTTGTGCATTTTAATTTTGTGTGCAAATAATGTGAAGCTTGTGTCTGCGGATTGAAGAAGATGGAAGGAAGAGAGGAGAACAGGGAAAAATCACAGCTGGTGCTAAATAGAGTCATTAATCACTTAATTGATTAACGGTAATTTGGTTTGCTGTTTAGTAATGTGTTTGAAGCCACATATTCACAAACTGCTGGAGATCCAAGTTTAAGTCTTAAGGGACGATTTTCTATTGTAGACGTCCAGTGTAATAATTTGCTTTTTTATTTATTGATCATTGGATTGAACCAGAATCTCCCATCTGGTGAGGGCATCTTGCAGAATCCTCATACAAAGGCATTATATCCCATCTTCATCTACTGTTTACCCTTCTCTGGGTTTCATCTATGCAGGAATTGCTGTGATTTTAGTCTGCATCATTCCAGAGAAATCTTCAGTTCAATTTTTACCTCCTGATATTGCTCCATCTTGTCCTACTGTCCATACTGAGCACAAATCTCTTTAATGGCATCCACTTTCACAGTAAACTGTCTGCCACATGTAAGAGTCTGTTGCCAAAACCTAATAACCCATGTGCTTTATTTACCTCCCAGTTATGAAGATTGTATATCAGAGCAGTGCAGAGAATTGTATCTGCAACAAGTACTTCAGTGTTATGTTTTTTTCTACCCGACGCTCCGTATCTCTGGAGCTTTGCTCCACCTGCGGTCAGGCTGATAACGACGAGTTTGCAAATGAGTGAGCCTCCTCTAAATGAGAAAATCAAAACTCATGCGACTGCATTGTCAGCCATGGCTGATGACAAACGATAAGCCTAAAGAGATCTGAACACTGTATGAGCTTTTTTCCAATGTATCATGCACAGTGTTATCTGCATCGGCTATCAGCACTGTCAATAAGTTCTCTCACCTCGAGACAGCCTCCTTTGGGAAGGCTGTTGTGTAAATGAATCAGTCTGACACTTGAGGATCAGTTCAATTGAATAAATGATGTAAAATGGCATTTTCTTCAATATTGTCTTAGTTCTTTTCTACACCTTTAAATGCTTTGAATTACAATTTAGTGGATTATGAAGGACTTCTGATTCGGTCTTCCATTAGAAATGATAAAATGACCATGTGGTAATTTTATAATAAGACCTCAAGATATGGAGTTAAGATAAAACCCTAAATTAGTTAGAAATTTAACAACTTACAGATCTACTACTGCCATCTTGGTGCTAAGAAACACATCACATCTTCCGGCATCTAACTGAGTTCATAACTAGCCTAGCAACTAGAATAGCAAATCAGGAATGAACAACCTGTTTTGCAGACGGTCGTAATGTCAGAAAATATGTTTGACCTAGTTAGTGAAAAGATTCTCAAACTGAAGTGATTCCTACGTAGTTTGAGTGGCATGCTAGTAGTTAGCTACGTGGGACTAGCTAACCACAGTGTTGTGAAAAAGTATTTGTTCCCTTACATATTTATTCTGTTTGCTTTTTTGTCATGCTGCAATTTTCAACTCCTTACACACACTTTTACAGCTAACAAAGATAATGAGTGTAAATACTATAACTAGTTTTCTAATGATAATTTTTTAATGAGAAAAGATTAGTTTGAAAAATGATGCTTATCCATCCATTTGTGCCTTTAGGTTATGCAGTGGACAATGATCCAAAGCACACTGTGAAGATCCCTTCTGACTTTAAAAAAAAAAAAAAAAAAATACAGGATGGGTTACAGAGATCTTGTCAAATATAAATAAACAATTCAGAGGAAATGTATATGGTGGTACATACTTTTAACAGAACTGGTCACTTTATTAATTCGTTGTCAAATTAAGATGCTAAGGTGGCTACAAAGAGTTAATATGATAATCATCCCTTATCAGTTTCATTTTTCCTCCAGTGCTCTGCCATAATTCATTCACATCTGTTTGCAACGGCAGATTGATGACAGTTGGACCGTTATTTCTGGTGAAGTATTTGTCGCCTCTAATCACACTTTCACATCCACTCTGTGGCACCTTCATCAGATTAGAAACCTGTCAGCTTCGTGTGGGTGTGCGTATTTTGAGCTGCGTGTGGAATCTCAGCGATCCAGCGACTGAAATGCGAAATCAGACCACCGATCTGTCGGAAGTGTCAATTAGATTCAAAATGTGGGTGCATGTGGTGAAGATGTCCCAAAACTTGCTGAGTTATTCCATCACTTAGACGTCGGCTGATGTTTAGCGACCCAGAGTTGACCCCAGTCAACAAGCATGCAGGAGGTTTTCAAACTGTGTAATTTGGCCTGTCGGCATAAACTTTCAAAGTCGAAAAGTCACGCGCTCTCATCTTCATTGAAGAGCAAATCTGATAAGGCAGGGCTCGTATTCCCTCCAAAAAATGTCATCTCATGTTAGAATTTGTTGTGGACACACTGTTGCTGAGCAAAAAAGGTATTTGCTGTCACAGAAAAGTACCTCAAACCCCCACTTAAAACTTTTTTTAAGATGTCTTAGATGATCTAGCTCCTGCTCATCTCTTAGTCACTGAGTGTTTAGCCATTTTCTTGTTTGAGCTAATCCACATCAGTAAACCACACACTCCAAACACAACTAAAAGGTCAGCTGCCAAGAGCCTGGAGAGAGCACTTGAAACACCGTCTGCTTGAAGAGAATGTTAAGAGCTCCGGGAATGTTGTTTTTTTCTTCTTAAGACGATGAAAGGCAGCAAATAAAGACAAATAACGAGACAGAAAAACAATCGGGGATGACAAGTCTGTTCTAATTCATCCTAATGAATATTTAAAAATCTGCTGCTTTTTGGTGAACCCGTCTCTATGGAGATGTTATGCTTTGATTAGACCATGTCAGTTGGGATCTCTGTGACTGAACCCTGCGGAGAGCAGGGTGCAGCAGAGGGAGGTGTGAAAGAGTGGGCAGGGGAAGAAACGAACCTAGAGGGGGCAGGGCTAAATAAAGTCAAAGTTAAATGCAGTTTCTCATTATGCATCCTTTCGCCAAGGTGAAATCCTTTTAAATAATCTTCTCAACTGTCATGTTTAAAAGCTTGTTTTTTCACTAAAATCTTTTAAACTAAAATTCAGTTATTCTTAAAAAAGATGTGAATATTAGATAATCTAGAAAGATTTTGAAAAGAAAACATGGGACACATCAGGAATACTACTGATAGGACATCTGGTCAGCAGAAATTTACTGATATCCACAACAATGGCAGGACAGAAAAAAGCAGAGGCTTAGGAATCTGGTTGTTCAGAATGCTGCTCTTTAGAATATAATTGGAAAGTTAAGTGGAAGGAAAACAGATCTCACCAGGTCATGTTACAACCGCCTTGTTCTTTGTGTTAAGCCACATTTAAACCAAAGATGTCTTGAGCATTTTTATCTGAGCTCAGAAGAAAAAGGAGGAAAAAATACTGGACTGTTATTTTTTTGGTGACGATTTGGAGAGCTATGTTGTCAGTTAGTTGGCTCATTGTGTTTTCTGCTCTCTGCTTATAGCTTTAAACATATCACTATGTATGCAGATGTTTTATTTATTAGAATTTTGGAATTAAGTTACTGAAAATGGTTTTCTTAAGTCAACATCCACCAGCTGAACAAACTCCTGAAGTTGTTTTAATTTTATTCCAGTAGAAATAACAGATGGTCAATGATAACTCTGCATCTGTTAAAATGTTTTCTACTGAAAATATAAATTTTTGAGCATGTTCTTCCGAATATTTACAGCTGCAAAGAGATCGTTACTGTTGGTTGACTGACAGCAAACTACATCAACTCAATGGATCAATTCCTCAGAGACAGACACTAATAGAGCTTCACAGTAGGTCGGACTGACAGGAGAGTCATCCATTAATCACATTACTTTTATAATCCTGCATTAATACAGCACCCTCTGCTATTACTGGCACCCCTGTGGTTATTGCTTTTCACAATCCTGTTTGCCAGTAGGACAGCAGTTAGCCTTCTCCTAACATTTCAGAAGTCTTGGAGCATAAAGAGAGATCGTTCATTATTTTTTCCTCCTGCTTTTTCTGTTTAACTCCCAAGTTTTCCACAGGATTCTGTATTGATTTAGCTGTGAGTTTTGGATGCTAATCTTGTCAAAAGATCTAGTAACCATTTTAAGTTTTCCTAATAGACTTCATATTTATATTTAAAAGAGTTCCTCACAGATCCTACACCATACCAGGAATATCTCTCCTAATTTCCACATCTTCATTTCATTCCAGAACCAACTACAGTGTATTTTTCTGGCGTGCTTCCCAAGTGCATTGACATGTACACCACGTCTAACAGTTGTAATGAAGACTTGTTGACTACAAGATGTTACTTTTTGCAGCAGCTCACTGCTGTTTTTACGATCCTCCTTGCTGTGCACAGTGGCATGTTAATTTTTGGTTCTCATCCAGCCTTGTTTGTCACAGTTCCAGTTGTTTTAACCTTTTTAATTAGTGATTGGAGATATGGGTAACACTAGGCGAGCAGCTACTTTTTTCTGGCTACATCTTATTGAATTATGTATTTTCCTGTCTTTCTCATTTTCTTCTATTCAAACTTTTTACAAAAGGTAAATGAATGTGCTCAAATTTTAAGTTGGGACATTTTGAATTTTAATTACAAGATTATGCAACTACAGTAAAAAAAAAAAAAAAAAGTTGTTTTTTTTTACATGACATCAGCAGTGCCAATTAATCACAAGTGAGAAAGTAATTGAACAGTTTTTTTAAACTATTTTTACGACACCAAGATAAAATAATAAAAGAAAAAAACATGTCTTAGATGATTAAGAATGCATGTCTTTATTCACTCTCTTATTTTTTAAAGCCAGCAGTCACAACTTACCGATTTTATCTACCATCTTTCTGGAGCCTTCTGGCTTCAGTTTACCTTTTTAACATAAAAACCTTGTCGCTAAATTTCTGTCTCTCCCACTCTGTCATGCTCTCAGTGGTTGCCAGGCAGTTTTTCCCTGCAGGGTGACCCTGAATGTACATTCTGGCTGCACAAACAGCCTCCTTTCATCTGTATGACTCACCTACCAGTGTTTGCACCACGGCCCCTGGCCTTGCCTCCTACATCATTCTGATTCCAGCAGACATAACTCCCCAGGCGCTGCTGTATTAGCCCTGGCCCTCACCCACCTCTGTGCTTTAACCCCCCTCAAAGCACAAACCAAAGGTGAGAGGCACCAAAGGCAGGAGGTGGGATTTGAAGATCATTCTGTCAGTCTGATAAGAGCAACAAATGGATGTTTGATCAAGTAAATCAGCGATTTGTGGCACAGTAAACCAGAGGAAATCAAACAAGCTGGTATGAGTTCAATACTAAATCACTTCCTACTGATAAAATACTTCCAGTTCATGACAGAAGCTTAAATTCCCTCAGCAGTGGTGAAAAAATATCTTGTGTATCAGCTACATATAAGTCAAAGCTTAGATTTGAATCCTTGCAAATTCTCCAGGTCAGTATCTAAATGGTGGATCTGTTTCAGTTTCACGTGTTGAGTTTCTCTAGTAGCTTTTATACGGACAGTCCTGTTTACACCGATGTGTTCCTCCTTGTGATATTTGTCATATAAATAGACTGAACACGTCATGCAACAAGTCAGGTGGAGTATCAGACCTCCGCAGTGCGAGGAACAAGAGGAGCTGATAAGAGCTGTTCAGATTGGGGGTTCTGGAGTCGTTTTCTCTGACAGACTACAAGCCGGATTTTTCTAACTTTCCTCAGCGCTTTGGAAACAGTAATTGAAAATGGGGGAATCTTTGTGCTTTGACTTAATAGAGCTGTTCTGGCCTCGCTGGAAAGCAGGGTTAATAACTTTTTGCAGTTCTATTACCCCCTGAGATTGGCTTCAGGTGAGTTAAGAGGCTTCACTGGACAAGGAGAAGTGGCCTCAGAGCTTCTCTGCCTCCTCTTATCTCTGCTCGCTGCAAGCAGCTCACCTAACAGTCATTTATGTCACACATTACATACAGACAGGACTCCCCTTGTGTGCATGCATGTGAGAGGACTCTGTCTTGAGGTCTTTAAACAAATGAGCGGCAGGCAGATTTTGTCGGACACTTTACTGACGGGATGTAATTAATGTGTCACTTTGTCATTTTCCTCAAGTTACGAAGGACTGCTGGGATTAGTACTTTCAAACAAGAGTGCAGAGGTGTTCTGGGTTTTTCTCCTTGAAGTCCATGGTGGTTTATCAGATGAATTGCTTTGATATTGACTTGTGTCGTAGCTGCTCCATAAAATTGGTGATTTCTTGTTGAAGCGAAGCAGCACTGACATCTCAACTGTTTTTCTTTGCGTAGAGAAATAAGGGAAAGAGTTTGTCCAGGGCACAGAGCTGTTTTTCTCTGATTATTTATTTTATTCCATTTTTTGTCTTTTTAATGCAATAAATTAGTTAAAAAGTCATATTTATTTTTGAAATCCCCAATTAAAAAATGTATTTTGTAGTTATTGTTGTCCCACTTGGAGTTGTTTTAAATAACCAACCTGGAGAAAACTTTTCTAGCATTTGTTGTAGAGCTGAGCTGATACAATCATGTCCTAACGGTGGAAATTGACCCTAGTATTGTCCAGAAACATCTGTTTTTCCTAACTTATATTCTGCTCCATTGTTCAAAAAGTCAGTTGGCCAATCTGTCCATCCAACCAGTATTTTAGGAGATCACATATAACCTTTAAAACTAGTTGATTACAAAGTAACAGAACAAATAAATAGATGAAAAAAATCACATTAATAACCGAGTTAAGCATTCTGTTGATATCTGTTTGCTGCATCATTGTATTATGCATGCAACATGAGGTCTAATTTGCTTAATATTTTTAATTTGTCATTCATTGTCATTACTCTGTTAGTACTCCCTTTGGATCTAAGCAAGTGTCCTTGGAATGATTATTAGTTTATCCAAATCTGCAAAGCGCCGTCTGAGTGTCTGTCAGAGGATTATGCAAAAACCACAGGAGCTCCCACACTTTTGAAGTGTAATCAAGTCTGGTTTAAAACCTCCAAGCAACTGTTGACTGTTAAATAATCAACACGGTCTCACTTACGCTCAGGAAGGCACGTAATACGACTTCATTAGATTTTAATTGTTTCGAAAGAAAATTCAGTTAACGACTCGAGATTCAAATTAAAGGCACTTATTTTGTTTACAACTACTATATCTGACTGAGATGCTTCACTGGTGGAGTTCATTTCATAAAAGCACTCTTTAGTTTATTATAAATATTAGTCAATAACACATAACAGTATCTTTTACACCTTTTTAGTTTGCATGGTGTGTCTAGTATTCCCTGAGGCTTACATATGATGTAACACAAAAGCCCATTTCAGGGTTAACAAGTGAATAAGTTTGTTTAGCATGGATGCTTCTTCTTTCCTACCATCACAAACCTAAAATAAAAATGATGAAGACACTTTCTGGAGCAATGTGACATTAATGCCTGAAATCCAATGAAATAACTTTAAAATCTGTTTCTGTATTCCTATTTTAAGCATCAGCTAAAAGTGTTCACTTGAAATACATACTGTATCCTCTCAAATAGAGAAAACTATTCTCTATTTAAGAGAATACTCTCAAATAGAGAATATTCTTATTTTGGCTCTATAACTCCACTGAACCAGGTTGGACTGTATTATGTTGGTACTAAATAACCGAGTGAAATTTAGCAGATAATTTTTCACAAGGTTGTTTCAAATTGCTTTAATTAGATGAATACCCCAGGAATTAAACAAAGCAGAGCCTTTGTTTGCAAACCACACAGTTGTGATCATATTGTTTAACAAAATTAAGACCTGCTCTATTCTTCTCCAAAAGCATGAGGTGTAAAACCAACCCCACTGGAAAAGCAAAGGATTCCACGTGACACCAACTCCTGCTCCAAATGTGAGCTAAAAAAATGGTTTTAATCACATCATTTGCTCTTGATTTACTCCATTATGTGCTCCATTATCAAAATGATGATGTTAACAGCATTCTGATCCACGCTGGTGAGATGGGAATCTGTTGGTGCGGGAAACCGGGGAGCTGGTGGGGAAAAAAATAAACATGAAAGGATGATGAAGGAGATGGAACGAATGATAGAGGGAGAGGAGGAGGAGAGCGAGCAAGCTGACCCAGTTTGTGAAGGAAAGAGAGAGGTGATGGGAGGGAGCTGTGTGCCAGCTTTTCCGCTGCGATAGGGGACCTGCTGGGCCATCTGGCGGCCCTTTAATTGGGTTGGGGTTTTACACCTGAGCGGCACGCCTCCAAAAAGATGGCTGGTGCAGAAGAAAGGAAGCTGGAAGCAGCAGTGTGTCACTTCCTGCAGTGAAGCAAAACCAGAATGACAGCAAGCGTCGTCTGGGTCTGATCAGCTGATGCTCTTGTCTTGTAATATGTTTTTTTATTATTTTCTTACATTTTAACCACAAACTTTGGATTAGATGTGGCAAAGCAACAATGATGGCAAAGTATTCATAGTTTTCTAATTAGTGCATAAATTATATCGTCAACTTGTAATATTTACCGAAATTTCCTTTTTGTTGTACGTCTCTATTAGTGATTTTCTTACTCAGATTGGATGAAGATCTGTGAACATTAATGTTGATCTACTGTAACAGATTCTCACTTGGATTTTTATCTGGACTTTGACTAGGCCCTCTCTAACACCTGAATGTACCAATCTATTGTAGCTTTGGTTGCATTTATGCTTCTTGAAGACGAAGCTCTGCGCCAACCCCAAGTTATATGTAGCTTCGAACAGACTTTCTTCCAGGATTGCCCTGTATTTACCTCCATTTATTTTCTAATCAAGTTTGACCCACATCTCTTTACCCACAGCATGATACTGCCACCACCATCTTTAGAATGATGTGTTCAGGGTAATGTACGATTAGTTGTCCGTCGCAAAGCATTTTGCTTGTATGTTAAAAAACTCACTTTGTACCACCTTTTTCCACATGTACATTGTGTTCCTTGTTTATGGCAAACTAAACAGGATTTCTTATGAATTTCTCTGTGAACTTGTTGTGAATTGGTGCTATATAAATAAAATGAATTGAATTACTTGAGTTGTGCATCTCTGCAGCTCATCCAGAGTCGCCATGGATTCTGTGGCGGCTATTTTTGTCTTTACTTTTTCTTCTGCTTGTCAGATTAATGCTAGTATGTCAGTTTAGGTGGTTTACAGTTGTGCCACATTCTTGCTATTTTCAGATTTCTACTCTTAAAATGTGCAAAGGTTGCAAAAATCTTCTAGCCTAACCCCACCTTTATCTTCTCCTCGACTTAGTTTTTGTTATTCACGGTACTATTTATTGATTAATGTTGTCTAAAGTAGCACTGAACCTTTCACAGAACAGATTCAGTTTGGGATTTCACAACAACGGGCTGTAAATAAATACAGTCCACACATTTCAGATTTGTTTCATTTGGGCTTGAATCACTTTCCGTGAGTGACGCAGGTTAAAAAAACCCACCAAAATTAAATTGGAAAAACCTTTAAAAATAGAGCGAAAGCATTATTTAAAGTGGTGGGGATGTGATAGTGACAGGGTAAATATTGAGTCGCATTACACATACAGCGTGATTATGCTGTGAAGGCAGACCTACGAGAGGGAAAAAGGTCAGCAGTCTTTGGTCTTCCATGAAGATAAATAAGCCTCAATCCACTCCAGCAGTAAATGACACTGGGTTTCAAGTGGACTGCCTGCTGTCTGCCACTGCAGACATCGAAAACAACATGGAAGTTGTCATCTTATGCTTGACTGGGCAAGTAGTCATTAAGGCACAAATGTAAGCTGAATTATTGCTTCAATTTTTGTCAGTAATATGAGGGCTACCACGAGAAGCACAACAGACACAATGGGTGGTCCTCCATGCACAGTTTAGTATTCAGTTGTCTTTTTTTAAGTAATGTAATGTCTTTTAATGTAGATGCTTGCTTCATTTTGTATATCTATTCACTGGAATAGACTAATTTACATAAATACTCATTTATTTTTTTACATTGTGCAGAATTAATTCAGAAAATTGCACTTCATGTTTACACTCACACAGAGGGGATGATCAATTCTTTTTTTTCCACATAAGAAGCCTCCCACATGCACTCTGCAGAGCATCATTGTGCTCCCTTAAAGTCCTCGCCCCATGTTGAAGTATCTCTGTCACTACCAAATGAATCGGCCCCCACACTAACCTTGCAGCATTCAAAGGGCGGCTGAGCTAACAGGTACATGCGTAGGTGTTCATGCAACCATGAGAAAAGAAGAAAAGGTTTCTTAAAGCTCATTTTTCAACCTAAATCACTTCTGATGCATCATCTTGTTGTTTGATCACAGGCTGTTTTATTTGTTCCCTTTTTTACATTTTCAACACCCTTGTCTTAAAAAGTCTCTGTTGATGATGGTGAAAGATGCTGTGAAAGAAGTGTTAGTTTAGTGTTAATATCACAGCTGGAGAGTGTCGGGATATGAAACTTTCTCCGAGTTGTGAAGGAGCAGCAGTGGTCGTGAAGCTAGAACCAAAGTATCTTGGAAAAAAAAACTGTTTTGCTTAATAGATTTTGTGTTTTCATGGATAATAAAAGGCTGATGTAAACAAATTATGCAGCTAAAATTAAGAGAATCCCTTTGCTTACACATCAACTCTTTGCTTTTCATGCCTGCTGAAATATGTTTAGCATGTTGAGGATCGATCCTATCTCAGCAGCCAACTAATAATAGGTGTGTAGAGACTTAAATTGTGTATATTTTTAGTGGCATTTTTGCCACTTAAAATATACATATATGCGTATAAATATATGTTTTCTAAATAAAAGCCTTTAGAAAACAGTTCTGTTCCAAGGACCTTTTTATTTAACCCTGAATGAAAATAAATCAATAAAATATTTTAACCAACTGAAAGTAGGAAGATAAGACCTTCAGTAGTTAGTCTTAGTCACTGTTTCTTCTGAAAAAGCAACTCAACTCCTTATTTAAATACCTAAAAGGATCCCTCGACTGATATAATTCATAGCAAACAATATTTAAAGTCAATGCAGTTATTTATTAGTGGAAAATGCTTTATTTTGATGTCATTTCCCTATTTTAATTCACAGACTGTGTGCATTTGTGCCAGAAAATTTTTTCTTATTAGTTGTGACGATTTGTCACTGGTCAAGGAAATGCAGAGGTAATTTCTTCTATACGTTTATGTTGGTTACAACCCAGTCCAAAAAAAGCTAATTTGTTGTGAAAAATGTTTTCCTTTCCAGTCAAAATGTCCTGACAATCTTCCAAGCTTAAAATTCATTTGGATCAATACTGGGTCAGTTTGACATCTATCTTTCATAAAAGGCCTGGTTTATGCAGGAACATTGGCTTTTTTCCAAACCAACCTTTTTTTTTTTTTCCAAAACAATTTATCTGCTTTTTGGCAAAATTACTCTTCCAGGCGAGTTCATATCTTTTCAGAATAATATTATTTTTCAAATATAACATCTGCTGGCAATCAAATTTAGCTAATTAGCTGAGACACTGGTAAGCGAAATTATAATTATTTCTAATAAAAGGATAGATTACATAATTTAAGTCCTAACTGAATCACATGAGCAATAACACTAATCTTTATATGACCAAATTGTAAGTTTAACAAACACAAATTGGCTTTTCAGTTTGTTTTTCCTCTTTTTTTTTAAGAAATAAAAGTGATTCAAAGTATTAATCCTCAAATATTAAAGATTTATTTTAAAATGTTATTGCTTTTCTACATAACCAGTGACTCAGCTTAGTTTAAATGAACTCAAATTAGTTTGAACATCCCTTCATATACAGAATAAATTATCTTAATGTGTTGCCAGTGAGGTTATGAAAGTGTAGGAAATAAAAGCAGTGTTTTCATCTCTCTGGTATCCAATCTGCTTCACTGACGTTTTAAAACCTCAATTTATTCAATGAAGGAAACTTTCCACAAAAACTCTGACCTGTTTCTTTGTATCCTGGTTTCTGTTGGGGAGTACTACGCTGGCATCTTGTTCTCCACTCTGAAGCTCAAAAATAAATATCATTTGTGTCAATTTTCGAGGTTACATTTAGACTTTCAAATTACTTTACAGAGAAAGAATCTTAGAGTCACATCCAGTGTAATGCCTGGGTATGTTAACAATGAAATAAATGGGGAAATATGAGTTTAGTGAGCACCAACTGTGGGAAGGAAGGAAAATTAGGCCATCAATCTTTGCTGTGTACTGGTTTTCTTTAGCACGCCATTATCCTCTTGAATTGCTATGGTGACGGAGCAAATTACAACCTGCGCACCAACGGCACACAAATAGTTCCTATCTGCTGCAGAACTGCTGCATGTAGCTGCTTTGTATAATTATTGAATTTCACTTAAACACATTAAAACATTTTATCTGGGAAGTAAATGCATCCATTGTAAGATACATACATTTTAAGCCACTCTTAATTTTCCCTATATCTTGTCACTCACCTTCTGTCCTGTTTTTATTTTTAAAGTTGTTGGGTCTTAATGAAGACATCTTTACAACAGAAACATGCTGAACCACTGACTACCACATTTTTAGTTAAAAACACTGGGAATTATTATAAAGTTTTAGCAGCTCAGAACTTAAAGCTGCAAGTGATATAAACAATAATGATAACAATAATGTTGACTAGTTTCAACATTTATAACATCCCTTTTGCACTTAGTAGAGCATCCTTTTGTTGCTATGACCTGCTGCAAACATATTCCATAGCCAGAATAAGCTTTATGCAACATAATGAGAAATTTTAGCCCCTTCCTCATGGCAGTAGCTTTTTAAGGTCAGGTAGTGTGACTTCGATGGCCAGTCTAGTATCTGCCAAGACTTATTGCGAAACCGAGCTTTGGTGGATGAAAAATATGTTTGAGATTGCTGTCCTGTTGTAAGGTTGAATGTTGCCCAAGTTTTCTCACCCTTTTCTCTTAATTTGCCATATTTTAACTTGCAGTTACAACCAACCTGATGTAGTTGATGAAGCTCTTGTTTGGTTGCTAGATTTGCTAACATGTGCTCCAATGAAGCCAATAATTTGACTACAGTAGTCAGTTAAAGTATATGAATTTTGGTAAGATACTTCTGATATTAGTGTTATGTAACTATTGAAATAAAGTTTGTAGTGGAAGTTATGTAATTTTTGGTCAAACTGTAGTATCACAGTCACGCTCTGTTGCCCTGGAACAGAACTGAGACGATGTAGAAACCCCATTCAGACGGGACATCCCATTGTGATGACATGCTTGGAGATGATTTATCTGGTAAACAATGAACATTAAGCAGCAGACCACATGTGGCACTGCATGACCGCCTCTGCACAAAGAGCAGTGGATAACATATGAGTCACTCTGTTTCCTCTGCAGCCGGACCTTAAAATAAAGTAAATACACCTGGTGTGTGTGAAGAGCTTTGTGTTGTGCTCTGCAACATGTGTCACTACTGGGAGCGCAGGATCATAGCTAAACCAGATTTAGAGTTGCACTTTATCATCATTTTATTGCTACTTTGTGATCTTAATATTGAATTTTGACATTGAGTGAGGATCTTTATTCTGATTTTAGAGAACTGGCCAGTTTTCTGTGGACTCCAGCTGATGTTTACTAAGGCTGAGCCTACAGCTGCTCACACATTCTCCATCAACTCCGTCATCTGACGAGGCAGGCTCCCTGCCTCCGACATGCATCTGTCACAGAGACTGAGGAACTGAAAGAATCCAATCTCATCTATCCGAACTGTATGTATTTTCCTTCTGCAGCTACTGCCTGGCTGCCAAACATCGCCACCATGAATGAGAGTCGAAGGGAAGCGCTGGCGGCTGCGGCCCCTTCGCTCACCACTGCCTCCTCCTCAACAGCTGGCTCCAACACCACCAGCATGGCCGGACCGGGCACAGGGGAGAAGGATGAAGCCTTCTCCAAGCTGAAGAACAAGTTCATGAACGAGCTGAACAAAATCCCATGTGAGTTTTTGTTTTTCCTTTATTCGTGCGTGCTTTTTGTTAGGTCTAAAAGATTCCTAAAAAGTAAAATCACTTTTGGCGGAAAGAACTACCAGAACTGAGTTTTTTGTCTGACTTTATCAGACTATCACAGTACTTCCTAAACCTCACACTGACCTGCTTCAGCACCCCTGATTTCAATTAATAAGCCTTCCATCATGTGATCATATTTTTACTAAATGATAGTGGGAAATCCCTTTTATTTTTCCACATTGGAGCTTAGAATTTAAGCAGCTAGTTACCATATAACTATATGGGCTCATATGCAAATCTCTTTGTTTTCTTTGCTTAAAACTGTTAATGAATAAACAAGATGTTTTTAAGCAGTATCTTTACTAACATTCAGTTGTACCTACGACTCTCCAAGACAGATTTTCTCCAGGGTTTGTGATTCAAACAGCAAATCATTGAGAATCTTGTAAGAACCTCTCTTCATTCTCCACAGAAACCAAGTTTCTGTAAAGAGTGAGTCACTGACTCTGCTTTCAAATGGTTTTACAGATGCAAAATGTGTGTAATTTGACTCCTTGTGATTTTAAAGATGTTTTTCTGAGACCTTTCAATGTGATCCTGATTGTATACCCCATGAGTCAGGAATGATTCAGCTGTAGATGTGTGTTACTTTTCGTAGCAGTCAAGGTCTGACTTGACCTTTGATGAAAACATCAAACAATCGAACGCTGAAAAATCATGAACTTCTCATCTTCTGTTCGGCTGTTTCTTAGGAAACAATAGGAAAAAAAAGCTTTCTTCACTGAATATCTCAGTTTATACTTGATAAAAAGGTAAAAAGTAATTTTTGTTTTGCATGTTTAGTTAAGTGCAAAATCAGAATAGAAAATCTTACAGTCTTAAAAAAAATCCAACCCTTCAAATTAATTCAGTAATTCTGGAGAAATAAATGTTTTTAAAAATCCATCCATCCATTTTCTTACACCCTTGTCCCTAATGGGGTTGGGAGGTGCTGGTGTCGATCTCCAGCTAACGTTCCGGGCGAGAGGCGGGGTCACCCTGGACAGGTCACCAGTCTGTCGCAGGGCAACACAGAGACAAACAGGACAAACAACCATGCACACACACTCACACCTAGGGACAATTTAGAGAGACCAATTAACCTGACAGTCATGTTTTTGGACTGTGGGAGGAAG
>CAEFZY010027026.1:0-18186 GCA_903066815.1 Brachyrhaphis roseni
CGATTAATCAATTAACCGTTTCAGCTTCATGTTGTCTGGAGCTCCTGCCCCGGTTCTGATTCGGCTCGGATCCGGTTCCGACCCGGTCCTGACCAGGTTCCGACCCAGTACTGACCCGGTTCCGACCCGGTCCTGATTCGGCTCGGATCTGGTGCCGACTCGGTCGTAACCCGGTTCCGACCCGGTTCCGACCCAGTACTGACCCGGTTCCGACCCGGTCCTGATTCGGCTCGCATCTGGTGCCGACTCGGTCGTAACCCGGTCCTGACCCGGTTCCGACCCGTTGCGTGCTGCAGGCGCTGACTAAAGGCGGGCTGACGTACCGGGGCGAGGTGTGGCACCGGGACTGCTTCCTGTGCTGCGGCTGCGGTTCTCCTCTGGCCGGCCAGACCTTCACCTCGCAGGGCGAGCGGCCGTACTGCGTCCGCTGCTTCAGCAGCCTGTACGCCAAGAAATGCGCCGCGTGCAACTCGCCCATCACAGGTGAGACGGCAGGTTACCCGCCACAATAAAAGCCTGGAGGAAAAGCAGAAATCGTCATCAGGTTTTCATCTGGAGAATCAAATGTTTGCAGAAAGAAATTGATAATGAGAGAAAAGAGAAAGATGGCCGCCTGATGGATCAATGATGGAAAGCTGCGATCAGTAATATCACTAATATTTTTATTTTTATTTTATTGGTTGTTTTGGTGGCGTAACTTCTTGTCTAATAATAAGACAAACAGCAAATCATTTTCAATTACATTTTATTCCCGCTTTATGTGAGCAGAGGCGGATAGTAAATATATAGTTACAAATACTTATATAAATACTCATAAATAGTTATAATTGATTATAAAAATGGTCATAAATAGTTAAATTGTCATATATTTGAATAAGTTTTTGGGGAATAAAACGTTTTGGAATAGTTTTGCTAAAACACACTTTTTACATTTATTTGAGGTAAATTTCAGGATCCTCTATCCGGATCAGTCGAACCATAACTTGTTAATTTTGTCAGTTTGACGTCATCATGATCAATATTAAATCAGATGTTATGATTTAACCCTTTTGCTAAAAACTCCACATTAACGCTGAAGTTTTGATTTCAGTCAAATGTGTTGAAGTTAAAACGTTCAGATTTATCCAGCAGCATCAGAAGTTTAAACAAAGTGATGTGATTGTAAGCGAACCGGATGACCCGGTTCTGACCCGGTTCTGATCTGGTTCTGCAGGCTTCGGCGATGGGAAGTACGTGTCGTTCGAGGAGCGCCAGTGGCACCAGCCGTGCTTCAAATGCTCCCGCTGCTCCGTGTCGCTGGTCGGGTCCGGGTTCTTCCCCGACCGGGACCAGATCCTCTGCGCCGACTGCAACAGCGACGACTGAACACCAGAACCGGTACCAAACACCAGAACCGGTTCCAAACACCAGACCGAGTTCTGCTCACTGGATCATCACAACGCACATATCATAAAAGGTTGAAACACGAAGCCGTCTGTCTGGTTTTATTCATTATTAGAACCGGGCCGGCCACTTGGTTCTGGTTCTGAAGGTCGATATGGACCAGAACTTGATACCTATGATCCGGTTTCCTGCTGGATGAGTCTGGAAACGCTCAGGAGATTCTGGAGTGTCGGCTGGTTCTGGTCCCAGTAGCTTCTGAGAGTAGAGTCACAGTGCTTCCTGTGTCCTCTGATCAGAACCTCTGATCAGAACCTCCCGGCTCATAAATGTATCTTTGGGAAGATCAGAGGGAACCGCCACTCCGTGATGTCATCAATGATGTCACCAGTGATGTAATCATCTAAATATTTACAGATCAGAACCTCTGTGCTGGTCCTCTTTGATTGTGTTTATGTTGGACCGGGACCGGCCCAGCTCCCTGTCAGATGTTCTGCTTAGAGTCCGGCTCTCACGCAGGACTGAGACGGAACCGGAGGTCAGGCTCAGAGGTTCTGGAGGCTTCCTGCTGTGAACGGACTCTGATGGACTTTATAATCTGATTTGAGGTCAACGGGTCACGTGGCTCAGGCGTTCCCATGACTCCTCTCCAGTCTTCGGTCCTAACCGCCCACTCCCCAGCGGTCCGCCGGGCCCCGCCCACTCCCCAGCGGTCCGCCTGGCCCCGCCCACTCACCAGCGGTCCGCCTGGCCCCGCCCACTCCCCAGCGGTCCGCCGGGCCCCGCCCACTCACCAGCGGACCTGGATGAAGAGGGTCTTCATCATCTTCCTCTGGGCGGAAGCAGCTGGCCTTCAGATGCAGCTAGCCCCGCCCCCCAGCGTCATGACTCATAATGACAAACATTAGCATGGGAAGCTACTGTTTTGGCTACAGCCCAAAACAAACAGCAATTTTTTTTCCCCTTTATTTATCCAGGTAAACCCCATTGAGATCTGGATCTCATTTTCAAGAGGGACCTGGGCAGAAATCTGCAGTATTTAGCCTGGCAGAAACACATGAGGTTCAGGTTAAAGTCCTTTCATTTATAAATGTAACAGTTTCAAGATAAATATTTAGCTTACTACCTAAATATTAATAACCTCCCTGATAAATATTTAGATAAATATTTTAGATAGCATCTAAAATTAACGAGCTTCAGTTCAATATTAGATCAGCTCACTATCTGAATATTTAGCTTGCCAACTGAATATTGCTAAATAACCCAAATTATTCTGGTTCTTTTTTGAACATGTGACTTTACAAACTCTAAAGATCTGGATCTGTTAACACTGAAAGTTCGGTTCCTCTGATCCTGTCCTGTTTGTGTCTTTGGGCCCAAGTGTTTGGAACCAGCTGTGCTGCATTTGATTATTCAGTTATTTTTAGTCACCAGTGACCCGCTGGGTCACAATCACAGCAACCCACTGTGGCTCAGATAAATCGCCTGTGAGTTCTGGGTCATCCCAGTGGTTCTGGTTCGGTCCATTCCTCCCAGTGACTCAGGCCCAGTTTATTATTGGGTCAAACTCGTGTGAAGACGTTTGGTGACGTCATCGGGGAGGTTCTGAGTGATTATCACCTTCACTAATAAGTGAACAGACTCTGATGGACTTTATAATCTGACTTGAGGTCAGCGCGGGGTCATGCGGCTCAGGCATTCCCATGACTCCTCTCCAGCAATCTGATGGAGATTGCTGAAGACGCTCTTTGTTCCCACAGTGCTGTATCTAAGCATCACAGAAAGTTGAGTGGAAGGATAAAGGGAAAACAGCAACCATGAGCAGATTGTTAAGCAGAATTCATTCAGGAATCTGGAGCAACTTCAGCAGGAGTCAGAACATCCAGGTCCACCACGATCGGACCCGGGCTGAGGGGAACCAGAACCGGTCCAAGGTCATCTGGACATCCAGTGACGCTTCCCATCAGTGATTATCTGCAGGTTCTCGTCCACTGGGCTTCCTACCATCTACCAGAACATTCAAAAACTTCACGGAGACACTGGTTTCATTTTCCAGCTGGACTTGGTACCGACCCAGCCTGACAACAGTACCAGAACCTGGAGGTTCAGTTCTGTGGATTCAATTTTCATTGATTTTTCACATAATTTTCAGAGATTTTCTGATTTATTAAAACCTGAATTTTCTAAGCAACCAGATCAGCGACGTGCAGAGCCTCACCTGTCATCATGGAAAAATAATATATAATAAGATCATTTATATTGCCATTTTCACCCTGTGGTTGGTACTCTAAAGTATTTATTTTTCATTTAGCTTAACCAATTTTAATTATTTTTCCTTGAAAATCACTTAATTTTCGCAATTTCCCATTCAAATGCTCGGAAGTGCAGCAGGTGAGGCAGCAGTGAGCCGAGCCTCACCTGGACTGATCAACCTCTGGCTTACTGCCACTCGATGCTCCTCCTGTCTGAACGCCGCCAATAAAATGGTTAAAAACATTTCATACATTACTTGATTTTTCATCATTTAGCTTATTTATATAATGTACAGTTCGTGTGCTGAGCAGCGATCAGTAACCAGAGAACAAGTTCAAGGTGAGGCAGGCAGTTCTCTGGGCTCATGGCAGGGGGCGCTCATGAGCCCAGACATTGAGACTCCACACTGCAGAGTAAGAGACAGCGAGATACCATGAAGCTACCATGGAGCTATCCATGCAGCTAGCCATGGAGCTACCATGGAGCTAGCTATGGCGCTAGTCATGGAGTTAGTTATTGCGCTAGTCATGGAGCTACCATGGAGCTAGCCATGGCGCTACCACGGAGCTACCATGGAGCTACCATGGCGCTACCACGGAGCTAGCCATGGAGCTACCATGGAGCTAGCTATGGCGCTAGTCATGGAGCTAGCTATGGCGCTAGTCATGGAGCTAGTCATGGAGCTAGCCATGGCGCTACCACGGAGCTAGCCTTACAGTAAATCAGTGAAGCATAGCGATGTATTTATTGTTTTCTCCTCTCTTCCGACGTAAACATTGATGACTATATTTCTACTCTAAAAGAGAAACATGAAACGTAAGAAGGGACGCGAACATAGACTAACCTAAGACCTGGGAGAAAACTAACGTGAGAGCGGCGGCACAATCCGGGATATTTAGGGAAAATAACACGGGAGTACAGCGGGGAGGGGGTGAAAGACTGTAGCTTCCCGGCCAAAATGGGAGACTTGAAAGGATAAAGTAGCGTTGTTGTCACGGCAACGAGTCTGTGTAGCTTTACCGAGATAGAGAGCGAGACAGAAGTGGTTCTGAGTTGTACTTAAACGGTTTTTAACTTTTCTGTGGAGCATAAATTAGTAATACCTACATTTCCAGGTTTCATTAAGTTAACGGGATTATTCCACCGCGGCGGTAAAGGAAGTCTTTTGCCCTCCAGCGTTGTGCGCACGCGTGAAATTTCCGTATGTAAACAATAACATGCAGGGGGTCTATATCTGTAAATCTGATTATGATTAAATCAGTCTCACCAGCTATGAACCACAGGTAGAACCGACCGGAAAGGAAAGTCCTCTGGCGCCTCCTGCTGGCAGCTACATGTACTACAGCAGGAACTACATCAGTCAGAAATTCAAAGATGTTTAAAGTTTTATGGAGAAATACAAAAGTTTCCGTTATGATTATAGTAAATATTATTTGGGTATAAATAAAAACAGATTATTATTCAGACCTAAAATACATGCAGGAAACCCTGGTCCCAGACTGGTTCCGACCCGATTCTGCTCTCCACTTGGGAAAAAAATCACTGATCACATCTGAAAAAACCCGGTCGTCTGGCGGGCCGGCTCGGCTTGGCCCGGCCCGGCCCGGCCCGGCCGGGCCCGGTGAGGGACAGCAGAACTTTCAGAAATCAAACAACGTTTCCAACATTTTATTGGTTTTCTGTAAAACAAACAGCTGATAAAACAAAGAAACACGTTGGTGGGAAACATGAGACAGAGCTGAACAATAAATACAGGATGGTTCTGGTGGTTCTGATCTGGACACAACCAGGACACCAGATGGGAATGTTTCAAACTAAAGTCCAGAAACACGCTGGTCTGCAGAGGTTCTGAAGCGACCCGGTCCATCAGGTGGAGTAATCCTGCAGAAAAGAACAGAACAGAACCCGGTCAACGGATCCAGGACCCTACAGCATCCCGGTGACCCGTACAGCTGGTTCTGCTCTACTCACAGCTCTGGGTTTCTTGTTGACCTTCATGTCGAACCTGAAAACAACACAGAGTGACCCGGTTAGTTCTGGACCAGAGGTTCTGAATCTGGATGGGAACGCTGGGGGCGGAGCCACTACGGAACCAGGAAGAAGTTTGGAACCCAAACGGGTCAAACAGAACCTTCAGAGTAAAACCAGCAATGAGTCGGTTCTGGAGTGAAACAAGAGATGCAGAGAAAGTTCTGATAGAACACAGGCATGCATCAGAACTGGGCCATGCAGTAAGAATCTCACAAAACAGCAAGAAGAAACAACAGACAGGAAGTAGAAACAGCAGAGCAGGAAGTAGAAACAACAGACAGGAAATAGAAACATCACAGCAGGAAGTGGAAGCAGGCAGCAGGCAGGAAGTAAATTTCAGACTTACTCAAAGTCATAATCAAACATGGCGGAGGGGCTGAGGGAGCGTTATGGAGGAAGAGAGCAGCAGCTGTTAGTTCATCGGATGGTCCGGACCGGCAGACTGCCAACCTGCTGCAGCTGCAGCCAGGTGACAATCATCCACATGGTACTGGAACTAATCGGGTCTGAACCGGTTCTGAACCTGTAGTCAGGTCCGGGTTCTACAGGTTCAGACCTTCTAACTGGATGAGCCTCAGCGGGTTCTGAGCTGCTGTGGGATCCAGCGTTATCGGGCCCGTCAGAACCTGCTGTGGGTTCTGTACCTGTGTCTGTTCTTGTTCTTCCTCTTCTTGTGGTTGCCGTGGTGACTGCTGGACGAGGACGACGACGCGGCTTTCTGAGGCTTCAGGTCCTGCAGCGCCAAGTCCACGTCCTCCGTGTCGTCCTGGCTCGGCTCGTTCTCCTGGTTCTGAAGGTCCGGAGACGTGTCGCTCTCTGTGCCGCTGCCGGCTTCGCCTGCGGAGATGCGGCAGAACATCAGAAGCAGCAGGGGGCGCTGCTGCGGCGGTCTGATGGTTAAACACCACTCACGCTTTTCATTCATGTGATCCGGGATCCCTCCGAGCGCGCACACCGCCTGCCAATCACAACGCAGACACCAGCATGATCCCGCTACTCAGTACAGAACCAGGACCAGAACCAGAACCTGACACAACAACAGAACTCACAGCGACAGACGTCACAGACGACTTGCTGAACAGACGCTCCGCCTCCTTAAACTTCCGGTTCCTTCTGTCAGTTTTACTGTTGGAGTTCCTGTGTAAAAAAAAAAAAAAAAAGGAGGGTCTGGTCATCAGAACCAAACATCAGAAGGTAAAACCCGTCAGACCTTCCTCCTCGTCTTACTTCTGGTTGGTGAGGTAGCGGTCCCATCCTCGGATGATGTTTCCGTACATCTGGGTGTCCTCCAGGTAGCTGCCCTCGAAGGCGTAGATCTGTCTCTCCAGGTTCACCAGCGTCTCCTGTTAGGTTGAAACAGACAGCTGCTCAGATGAGGTGCATGTTTGGACAAAAATCTATATAATTGGATAAAATAAATAAAAAGTAAATGAATCAAATTTTACCCCATTTAGTTTTTCTAATTTCTAGTAAAGAGTGTTCATCTTAAACATTTTTCTCTTTAGTGTAGTAAACTGCAAATTAGTTTTAAATGGAATACTGTGATATTTTCTTATGTTGTATTTTGACCTTACTTTCTTTTACTCTAATTGTTATATAAATATATTGTTTTACCGTTGAGTGTCAGCACGTTCTCACATTTGAATTGCAGCTAAATTTCTCCACTCTGGGACAATAAGAGATATTTATATTCTGCTTAAATTTAAAAACTACTCAGGCATAAGCTTATGTTTGTTCTTCTGGAAGTCATCAAATAATATTAATTTAATCAGCTAATTATGTCCTCTAACAGACTGGATGTTTTATTGATATCGCGAGATTTCAGTCAAACCGTTGGCGGCTGCACGTTTCAATGCTAACATCGGAGCGTTATTAACACATTTATTCTGAATGTTTCAACGATAATAAACATATATAAACTGTAAGAAACACCACCTGGGCTTTGTATCCATTCATTAATTTTATAATATAGTTTTAGATGCGTTTTAAAAGGAAAGTAACCGTTGAGTTACCAAGAGCTAAACGCTAGTTAGCCTCCATTAGCTTAGCATGCAGGCCTCATTTAATGGCCGAGCGACTAATTCCGCGGATAAAACCCCCAAAATCAACATCTACTCACAGCCAGCTCCTGTTTCCTCTTCACCAGCTCCGCTAGTTCCCTCCTGGTGTCCGGGATCTGAGGTGGAGTGGCCTTAGCGTGCATCGCCATGACGGGAGGAGGCTTTCTGGAAAACAACAGCGGAGTAAAAGGCAGAAGCAGCGGGCTGCAGTGTCGCAGGGTCCCGATACATCCGGCAGGGGGCGCTCCAGACCATGGCAGGGCTCCAGTAGGCTTCAAACAGTTAATATGACAACAACTCCATCTTATCTGTAGCTTCACGGTAATTTTTGATGTTTTTCAATGAGATCTGATCAGCGAAGATACTGATTTAACAGCAGAGAATATAAAATTGATTAGTTTTAATTGCTATTTCACTGTGTTCACAGTTTTATCACCAGCATGTATCCATTTAAGTTTTCCAAACATTTCTGGTTTCCTTAAATGTTTCCTAATGACTTATGGAGCTGGAGAACAACCAGGAAATGCTTTCTGCTGCATTCAGGAATATTGTCAGTCTCCAAGCAGATACGGCGCCAACAGGAGGAAAAGTTTACCAGAAGGAAAACATCACGTCAAAGTGAAGTAGCAACACATCTCAGAGCATAAGAAAAACCTGACTCCTCTTCCTTCCTCATTAGATAAACATAGAGGAAACAGTGACACAGCTGGGGGTTCAGGGGATGTTCTTCTTCAGTCACTTTCAGGAACATTTTAGCTTCAGAAAATGAATTAAGTTTGATTCAGACATTCAGATTAATTATTCAAGTTTTTTTTTTTTGTTTGTTTTAAATAAAATGTATGTTTCAATTTACTGCAATCCTTGTGTTGGGGCAAAGGACTGCCCGAAGCCTCAAACATTCCTACAGCTCCTCCTGCTTGACATGAGTTATAAATTACATTTTCCATCCCTTTATTATCTATTAGTGTGAGAATGAATCAGCTGCTGTGGAAGGTCAGCTGTTTTCTGACTGATGGTCATGTTGTAGCAGCTGCTGGTCCAGGAACAGCTGAGAGGAGAAGCTCTGCCAACTGCTGTAGGGCAGGACGGGATGGGTGTGTGTGTGTGTGTGTGTCATGTGACTAAGTGGAAACAGACCCAGGCTGTGATGCTCAATGACGCTGGCTTCATTTCACCAGGCAGCGCTGCTTCAGATTTAAAGGCTCGCTGTCTAAGAGATGGTGACATCTAGTGGTCACAGTGAAACATAGCAGCTACGTTTATCGTTGCTAACCTGAGCTCATCCTGCCTTCACTGGTAACCAACAACCTGAAAATGTTCAGGTACATGTTTGTCTACGTAACAGGTCGCACCAATAGGTGGCGCTCTCTCCACAGCCAGAGCCTCCACAAAGGGAAGCTGGAAGGTGGAGGCCAGGTGTTCATTTCCTGTGTGTGTGTCCAGGTGTGTGTTGGGCCCATGCTGTTTGCTGGCTGTGGTAGTTTGGAGGAAGACTGTTTTAAAGTGATTCTCTTAAGTAAGTTGTGCTGATGTGGTGATTTTATACAAGGCTGCATTGTTAATGGTGTTCTGGTGGCAACATTACCTGGTTGTTCAACGCCGCAGGTAGGTTTTATATATTTGTCTCTTTTAATCAGAATGAATTGTATGTTTTTTTTATATTGTTTTTATTTGGTAGGGTTGCACCACATCTGCTACACCAAGGTTGATCTCAGTGTTAATTTATGCGATGCAGGTATGCAGTGTTTATAATCTGTTTAGATTGATTTGATTAAAATGATTTAATAAGCATTTAGTAATTTTTGTGTTTTTGTTTTTACAGTTTTAGCTCTGCGTCCTGCTGTCCTTTTAGAGTTTGGTTTTCTTTTTTGTTAGGATTGTTTGTCTCGTAGTACTGATGAGGGCGGGCAACAACCTTTCATTTATTTAGTTTGTTTTTGGGTCACTTCCCTGAATATTTCTATCTGATGTTGCTGTTAATCTTAAATAGTTGAGACCTGATCCTGTTGATGTGATCTCCAGGTTGAATTGCATGTGATCATGTTTGCAGTGGTTTATGCGGGTTTGTCTGCCTGAAGGGGTTAAGTCCGGGTCAAACATTATGACAACGAATAGATAAAGTTAACAGGGATCTTCTGATGTGTGTAACAATAAATATTGTTAATAATTAACTTCGTTCTGGTTGTTTATTGCCCTTCAGCTTGATGGAACTGTAACATCTAGAAAACTAATGACGAAAGAAGAAGATTTTAGCTGAAAACTAAAGTTTACAGGAGCTAAATAAATATTTAGCTCACTAGCTAGCTATTTAGTTTGGAGCAAAATATTTATATTTAGCTTGATATCTATCTCTATAGATAAATGAATACAGTGAAAATATAATTTGGAATGTTTTTTTCTTTTCTAACAGGCTAAATAACCCAAATTATTGTTATTTTTTATTGCAACTGCACTCCACAGGATGCTGTATGATATGTGAATCATCATCTGTCTCGCATTTAGTTTTTCCTTTTGGTCATTCCCTGCATGGTGCCTGATATGATTCATCTCATCCACATATTTTCCAGTCTTTCCTCCTCACTGACGTGGCGCTTTTCCTCCAGCAGCTGCTGAAGCACAAAATAGACGCAGGGACAGAAAACGTTCCTCAGAAAGCAGCAGCATTTCCTCCCCAGCAGCTCGCAGGCTGCAGGAGTTTTCCTGCTTCTTTGTCTGGCAGCTTGCTGCAGCAGCTGGACTCCTGCTGCAGGCTGGAGAACAGCTCACCACAGAGACAAAGCCGCTCCAAGGCAGGAGAAGAGATGCTTCCTGCTGGAGGGGCCAGTCTGGACATGCATCACTGCAGCTGCAGCGCAACCAGCAATCTGCATCACTGACTGAAACCAGCAGCATCATAAACAGAACCAGGTCTGTCCTCTGCATCAACAAGGCCAGCAGCTCAGAGTTAGTTCATTTTGAAGAAAACAAATGAAACTGAAATCTTGTTGGAAAAGCTGCAGCGGTTTGAGGTCAGATGATGAAACCAGAACTGAATCTGGTTGGGCAGAAATATTGAATCGATGATGAAACCTGATATTAAAATGATGCAAAGTGACTTCAATGCATCAACGTTAGATTTTCAGCCATGACTGGAATCAATGCTGATAACTCACCTATATGATTTTATATTGAGTCACAGTTAAGGAATCAACATTGATTCATGTAGATTTGACAATATTAATATTAAAATGCATCAAACATGCAAATAAATAATGCAATTAATTTTAAGTAAGAAAAAAGTTTTATTGGCTAAAAGTCAGTGACTTCATTCCTTTAGAAAAAGTTTGAATATTGGATCTGCAGCTAAAAAATCCTTCTGACATCAACAGAGTAGAAATGATCTGGTGATTAATTATAGATTAATTGATTAATAACTGGATGCAAAAGTCAAGCTAAGTTTATTTTTATAGAACATTTCAGCAACCAGGCAGCTGACAGTGCTTTACGTCATAAAACGTCACATCGTCATCAAATATAAAACCTTTTGTCACCAGAATCAAACAAATACACATCAAACATGTGCGCAACGTTTTTAATAGTAAATTATGTTATTTTTAATATGTTGTTTCATTTTATACACTTTTTGTGAAAGTTATCATTATTATTTGGGATCATTCTGCTGTTATTTCTTCGGTTTTGTGGTGTTTTCGGCCTGAAGTTCGGCCGGACTGCGCGGTTCCCCTTCAGCTGCTCTGAATCGTCTGGCGGACCGAACCACTCAGGGTCCGAACCTCAGCAGAACCTCCCGGCTCCGGGGTTCGCACTGAGGAGAACCGGTTCAGTTCGGTTCGTCAGAGTTCCCCAGAAATTACCTGAGATCCACTTCGGCCAGAAAACCCGGTTCTGCTCTTGTTCCAGTTGGTTCCGTCCATTTGTCCGGCATGAAGGTTTTGGCTGTGATAAGAAAAAAGTGAAGGCAGCGGCAGAGACAGCGAGCGGAAATTAGGTGCTCAAGCCTTCAAAACTAAAATATATTGAACAAGAGAAAATTAAAGTCAATCATAAGAATAATCCTTAGTTTTGTCTAAGCTTAAAAACAATCAAAATTAATTTAATTTATAAAGTACACTGTAAAGGTCTGGATAAAATTCCTCAGCATTAACAGGACAGATTTCTGAGCTGGTTATTTTTTAAATTATTAACAACTCAGAGGAATATTGTTGATTGGCCTCTTTTTAAACATTTTTATTAGCATTGTATTATTACATTAATTCAAAGAACCGTTCTGTTTCACATCGTTTTAAAACATGTCAAATGTTTTAAAATTGATTGTTTAACTTTTATTTAGTTTGTTTTTTAAATTTTACTTAATCATTAATTCAATTTTTCTTTTTTAATTTGATCATATTTTTTTTATTTCTACATTAAATCATTTTTCAGTGGTAATTAAACTCACAAAATTACATTGTAGGTCATTTATTGACATTTAGCTTCATGCTTTTTTTTCTACTTTATTATCGACTTTGTTTTGCTATTTTATTTTTATTCTATTTCATTTAATTTTATTTTACTTTGATTTGCCTAATTTAATTTATTATTATTAATAGTAGCATTTGTTTTATTTTGAAATGTATGACCGGAAGTGTAACCTTCCTCTTGGGAGCTTGACCTCCTCGGTTTTCAGTCTCTCCCTGTAGATTCCTCAGTGAAGACCCTCTCACCGCAGAACCGAACCGAAGTGTTTCAGAACTCACCTCGCGGTTCCGGTTCGGAAACCTGATTTGAACACTTTTCAGATTCCCGGCGTTGGTTCTGTTCGGATCCCGTTCTTTCCCCCGCACCCCCCTTGGTTCCGTTCCTTCCTCTGCAGCTGGGTGTGTTAGGCAGAACTGGACCGGAGTTCGGCTCGTGTACCGCGCTGGTTCTGAGGAATGAACCCGTCTGGACCAGGTCTGGACCGACACCATGGATTTTAAAGAGCTGGGGGTTCGTCTGGAGGAGAAGCTGACCCTGACAGAGAAGAGTGAGTAACCAGAACCCGTCCTGACCCGGTCCGGTCCGCGGCACCGGTCCGGTCATCACGTCCATCACCTGCAGAGAGTCAGCCAATCAGATCAATCCGGTTGGAAGCTGCTCAGAGGCACTCTCTGCTGGTTCTGCTCAGGGCGGTTCGGTTGGTCCAGAAGGAAGGTTCTGGACCAGAACATTCCTGGTCCAGAAAAGTCCTGGACTATTGATGCCTCAACCATCATCAGTTGAGGCAGATGATGGTTGCAGGTTTGAATCTCCAGATGTTTCTGCTGGGTTCTGAGGTGGTACCGTCTCTGTGCGGGTCAGAACCTCCTGCTGGTTCTTCTGGATGTGTGATGGAGGCAGAGGACTGGACCAGCTGCAGGGGAAGGTTCTGTTCGCTGCATCAGAGGTTGGTACCGACAATACCACCGTGATCCGGGTCAGAAGCCCGGTCTGAGTGGTTCTGCTGCAGTGGCGGTCCGATGGTCATCTTCTGGGTTCTGGTTCTGGTCCAGCGGCTCTTTGGTTCTTAGTAACTTTGGCTAAAAGTGATAATTATTTATAATAACAATAAAGTTATTTTATGATTAATTCTGTTTTATTTCTTTCTAAAATAATTTTCCCATCAACATTGTAGTAGAAAATGTTTCCATCATCGATCTTTGAAACTCTGGACCTGACTCCGGTTCTGGTTCTGTTGGTCCAGTTGACCAGTGGAACCAGCAGTCCACTGGGATTAGCACTTGGACTAGGACGTCCTCTTCCAGATGTTCTCCTGGTTCTGCTGGTTGGTTTAAACTGGGTCCAGAAACCTCATTCTGGTTCTGTGCAGTAAAACATGATGGGTTTGTTCTAGAGCTGAATTGATTAATTGTGATTAATCGATTATAATTGAACAGAAAACAAACAAATATGAACATTTTGCATCTGAGATGAAAAATCTTTCTTCATTTGTCGTCCTCTTCTACCAGAGCTGCTCTAGTGGCAGGTTGAGCTTCACCTGGTTCACTTTCTATAAAAATATCCTGTTAATCGCCTTTGATGTCCAGTTATTAATCAGTTAATCAATAATCAATAGAGCGGCTCAGTCTGCAGATGAATTATTTGCCTCAAATGTTCACTAAATCAAAGCTGTTATTGACTTTTGTTTTTATATTTAAAAATTTTATTTATTTACATATGTATATATGTTTAACAGTATAAAATGCACTTAAGAAAAATCAGAATGTAAACTTTAAAAAAAGTGATTAATCTTTTAATCATCAGAATAATTGATAACCAAATGGTTTCCAGCTGCAGTTTGTTCGGTTCTGCTCAGCCGAGGTTTGAAGTTTGCTGGTTAACCTGCAGCTGTGTGAGATGCTGTGCAGCCAGAACCAGAACCGGAACCAGAACCGGACCTGTGAGGTGAAAGTGGGATAAAGTGGTTTTTCTTCCTGGCCTCTGCAGCTCCGATCGTTTTCCGGAGCCTCTGGAAGATTCTCCGTGTTCTGGAGCTGCAGCGTGGGAAGATCCGATCCTCTGCAGAACGGTTCTGGAGGAGACCGGGCCATAGGCGCTGTAACAGGGGGCCGTGGGCCCCCCGCTTTACGGCCCTGCCCAGCCCCGCCCGTCAGCTGGTCCCAGACATTCACACAGACTGCACACATCTCTGAGTTTATACACAGACAGAAAACCTGCAGCACTGAGGTCATAACAGTCATGTTTATGGACCGGCGCCGCTCCAGGTCGGGTCGGGATCAGGATCCGCTGGGTAATGTCCGGACCGGTTTTGGAATTCTGTATTAGTGCCACATGCAGTATTTCTACAACCGTGGCGTCGTTTTCTTTCCAACCGGCGTCGGACCGTTAGCTTCACCTGCAGCGGCGGCCATCTTGGCTCCGGGTGAGGCTGAAAGCTGCCGGACTGGGAGGAAGACGTCTGAGCCCAGCGACTCTTCATCGTCTGTCTGTGATTCATGGAGCAGCTGATGTTTACCAGCAGAGGCTCCGCAGCGTCATCTGACCCCGTTTCACTGCTGCCTCCCTCTGATCAGATCAGCAGCTGAACTCAGTTTGAAAATATCAAAACGTTTCAATAACTTAAAATAGGAAGTGAAACTCATGCAGTCACTTAAAGAAAGGCCAACATTCAGGACTTAACAGGAAATGATCCGCCATGTCCAAGTCAGAGGAAACCTGCTGCATCCAAGCATATGAATGGAAAGTTGAGTGGAAGGAAGAAAATCAGTGAATTCAGCCAGAATCCACAGTTGCTGAGAGTCTGGTTCTGTTCACTTTGGCTTGGATCAGTTCTGGGTTTCTGATCCGATTCTCAGCTCTCTGGGTTCTACCGGGTCTCTGGTCCAAACTCCACTGGTTCTGATCCGACTGGTTCCCCCTCGGTTCTGACGGATGCGACAGAATCAAACAGTTCTTCTGATTCTGGTCCAGACCATCTATCAGCTCCTCTGTCCTAAACATGTGGACCAGAACCAGACTTGGATCAGAGTCAAACTGGTACTGCTGTGGGCGGACAGCCGAACTTGTGTGTCTCTGAACCCGGTCCAGTTGGGCTCAGCTGGACCGGGTTTAGGTTTGAATGGGTTTAGAATCTGAAGAGTACAGGAAGTGATGTCATGATGACGTAATGGCAAACAGGAAGTGAAACTCAAGATGGACGTCTTGATTTCCTCCTTTTTCCCTTTGGCCTCCTTCTGCTGGCGGTTGCCGTGGCGACCAGGGAAGCAGGAAGTCGATTGTAAAGGAGTCAGTTCTGGTTTGGTCCTGGCTCGAGTTTAGACTGGACCTAATATCTAACTAACTAACTAGTTTCAGTTCAGAAGCAGATTTTTGTTTGGATCAAACTTCAGTCAGAACCAAAGAGTCTGGACTTTGTTTTCCTCCCTGACATTAAGAAAGGTTCTGGTCGGGTTCTGTCAGGATGCGCTGTCTGCTCCTCCTCGGTTCTGCTGGCTGTGAGGAGGAGCATGTGGACTGTGCTGCGACACAGACTGCAGCGTTTTGCTCCAGGAATGTGTTTCCTCTGCCGGGCCCCAGCTGTCCCGCTGTGCTTCCGGCTCTGGAGGAGGCGGAGGAGGAGCGGGGGTCCGCCAGGTCTCAGGGGGTTTTCCAGGAGAAATCCAGGTTTCTCCAGGTCTTCCTGTGTCGTCATCCTGCAGCAGCAGCTGGTCTGTGGTGTTTGAGGCGTCGGCTGCTCCGAAACATGCCACAGATTCCTGCGCTCGGCCTGACCCAGATCCAACATGTCCGCGCAGCAGCCGGAATGTTTTCCTCTCAGAACCCTGAAAACGGGCCGGCCCGCTTCACCGAAACTCAGAACTCTTTCTGCTTCTAATGACCTGAAAATAATGTGATCATAATAAATCTTCTGAAGTCTGAGCTGATTCGCTCTGTAAACAGACTTCCTGCTGCAGACGCTCTGCGGTCGGGTCGCCGCCCTGAGGAGCCTCGACAGCAGCCAGAACCTTTTATGGGCCACATTCTCTCCAGCTAATAATATCCTGCAGCAGGCGGAGGAGCTTTCTGGGAAATGGAGGCGTCAGGAATGGCAGCATCATGTGATGCTGCAGCCTGGAGGCCGTTAGCATCAGGCATCTGAAATATCTTCCATCCTCATTCATTTATTAACACCGGTCTCAACAAAACCTCCTGCAGCTTCCAGGAGGTTTATGAACCGGACCGGATCCAGAATCAATCAGAGGATCTGGAGCTTCTCTAAACTGAAACACAGATCAGATCCTCCCAGAACGGCCAGAGGATCCGCAGCCCGACGTTCATTTACTGATACATTAACCTGAGGATTAATCAGTTGTAAAATACATTCTGCAGTTTTTTTGTGTAATCACGAAACCCTTTCTTGAGAAAAATTTGGAGTCTGCGGCTAGCTCTGGTGCTAACACTGCGGCTAGTGTAACAGATGTGTAAAGGATCACACCGGAATAGTACTCTGCGTTGGTTTATTCCTATAAAACGGTGTGGGACACACTCAGCACCGGATATGATACACACATCACCGTCACAGTCCTGCAGCTCAGTTAGGCAGCTTCTGCTTTTTTTATATATATATATATTAACAACAAATGAAATTAATGAAAAGTAAAATCATGTACAAAAATATCTGTATCCATTACATACCTATAAAACAGTGTGGGACACACTCAGCACCGGATATGATACACACATCACCGTCACAGTCCTGCGGTCCAACAAACACATTTTGGAGGGAAATTTTATACAAACTTAATGAACGTAACTAATTAACTTTAACAAACGCCAAAGTTTGTTGTTTTTTTAAACTTACAGTTAACATTGTATTTTTAGCAGAACAAAAGCTGTGAGAACTATTTTTTACAATATAAACATTATTAAAAGTGAGAGGTAGCTTTAGCGCGCATCTTACCAGCAGCTTCTGCCTGGCTGCTGCAGCTACGTCACTGAATGTTGCTTCGTGCAACACTAATAACATTCCTCCAAAAACAATGTTTACATTAGGAACCAAAAAATAAAAGCAATATGAAACAGGAACAGTCATATCAGCAGACATGTTAATTCAACAAAATAGAAATAAAATTGTTTTGAGAAAGTTAATAAAATAAAATTAACTCAGCTACATAGCACTTCTTCTTCTGGAAGTTCGAGGAAGATGGCGGACACGGTAGTCACATTTCTTTGAGCTCCCTAAGAGGTCCCGACTCTTAAGTTAATTTATGAAGTAAACTACTAGCAAATATCTGTAATATCAGTACTCAGATTGAAGTATGAAGAAAAGCAACAAGTTTCTGCCACCTGCAGTCAAGACTCTACATTAATAAAACTCCTAAAGTGATCAGACTATTCTGTGCCAATGGAGTTAGCAGTTAGCTGCAGCTAGCAAACGGGAAGGAGAAACCAGGACCCCAGAAAAAAACACACATGGAAAAAAGAACAAAAGGTAGAAGAAATGAACACTGAGGCTGTTCTGAGCGCTATACGTTCCTTAGGACAGAAAGTAGATGACCGCATGGAGAAGTTGGCATTCAAATGAAGCAGCACAGTGTGTAACAGTCATTATACTGCTTGGTTCCTAGACATGAGTAGGTATCACCTCAAGGGGGCGCCTATTCCCTTTTTGCGTTGTTGTACTATACTACAGAGTAAGAACTCGTCTCCCACGTTGTTATAGAGGATGATGAGGTGCAGAGAGGTTAATTTGCTTTTCTCATGTATGAGATCATAATGTTAGTACCGTGGAGATCTGGCTTTACATGGACGAACTGAAATAAAGTGTAAGTGTGGAATACTTCAACAGTTTTGGGTTAAAGTGGCTAACCACCATGCTAACTCCTCCAACCTCTCACCGCACCGTCACAAGTGCTATGCTAACGGCTATTGCTAAGTCGGTTCAGCTCAACTCCATCCATCCATCCATCCATCCATCCATCCATCCATCCATCCATCCATCCATCCATCCATCCATCCATCCATCCCT